>JBCNYG010000015.1:10745640-10756049 GCA_039654305.1 Porochilus rendahli | reverse complement strand
TCTCTCTCTCTCTCTCTCTCTCTCTCTCTCTCTCTCACACACACACACACACACACACACACACACACACAAACACTGCAAACAAACAGGAAGCTTGGCTGTATGAATGAGTGAAGAGCCTTGAAAATTGTATTATACAGTATGAGTTTTTTACAAACCCATATCTCTGTTTTTATTATTTCACAATATTTGATCTGACACAAATACTGTGCTATGGTGTTATATATATGTTGCACACACTAATCAATGTAAACATGCAATCGCTATGGAACTGTTGCTTCAGTTGGCCAAGTAAAGGCTCAGCAACATTATATGGCAATAAAATGAAGTCTATAGAATATATATATATATATATATATATATATATATATATGCCAAACGTGCATATGTTTCTGTTGTATATATAAGCTGCTATATATATATAGATATACATACTAAATCATATATGGATTTTTGGATACAGCAGAAACATATGCATTATGTATTTGCATTAAGTATTGCATAAAGTATAAAAACACTCTTAGAAAAATGTTTTTTCAAGAGGTAGTGTCTTAGTTCTGCGTTGAGCCTTTAGAAATTCTCCCAAAGGGACAAACTAAAGAAATATTTTATGTGCTCCTTTTTTGAGAGTGTAGGACTGTAGTGAAATTATTAATATTAATGAGATGCATACAGTATGTATGTGGCTTTTCAGTATGATTCCACCCTCCAGTAGTGTTATTTGATGGTTATTATTTTTATATTAAATGAAAGTACAGTGCATAACTACAGAGATCCTTGGATGTTCCTAAAAAGTTACATTACAGTCACAGCTATTTTTGTGAAATAGTAATTTTTTTGATAGGTTATATTTTTCATCTGCAAGATTAAAGAGAAAATTGGACAAAATAGGAGGATCCCCCCGCCCCAGTGACACACTTTATCTGAACACATCACCACTGGGCTGAAATGAATTTCACACTTCAAAGGTGCAGGGATAAAAGAATGCTGCCCAAATTGGAGAGTGGTGGTTATGTTATTCTGGTTTTTTTTGTTTGTTTGTTTTTTTTCAGGGGGTTGTGTATGTGTGTGTGTGTGTGTTTGTGTTTGTGTGTGTGTGTTTGTGTGTGTGTGCGTGTGTGTGTGTGTGTGTGTGTGTGTTCTATTTTCAATATTTCCTCATGTCATCATCTTCATTAGTGATAAGCTAGAGATTGTCCTTTTAAAACTTTAGAAACATAAATTAGTGCCAAGGTTATCCTTTAGCAATCTAACTCTATTATTAATTCCATTGCACCTCTCTAAAACTGAGGAACTATCAAAGGGGGGGGTGGATTACATTTCTTACTTTTGTACCTACAGTGATTTGCATGGTGTTGACCAATTTTGAACGTTTGTACACTGAAATGGGTTTAATTTTAACAATGTGCATTCACTGGCCACTTTATTAAGAACACTTTTACACTTTCATGTCTGTGTAATTATTATCACCACAATGCATAAAATCATGCAGATAAGGGTCAAAAGCTCCAGTTCAAATTGTGCAGAGAAAAAATGGGATCTCAGTGACTCCCACAATAACATGCATGTAGGTGCCAGATGGTCTAGGGCAGTGGTGGCTTTGTGGTTTAGGCAATGGATTACTGATCTGGAGGTCAACGGTTCAATCCCCACTATCACCACTGTTGGGCCCATGAGCAAGGCCTTTAACCCTTAATTGCAAGTCGCTCTGGATAAGATCCACCAAATGCTGTAAATGGGAAAAAATGTAAATTTCTATTTTTAGTATGTAAGTAAACAGCATTTCTATGAGAAGAAAGTTACTGAGAGAAGCCAGAAGAGAATACCCAAGCTGGTTGACAGGAAGTCTACAGTAACTCAGTACTGCCTTTAACAGGCTCAATGAATTTGAACAGTTGAAGAATGAAAAAAGAAAAGCATCCATCTGTAGTTTTATTCTAAGCTTTCCACACTCATCATGCCCTCAACCTGGACTAGTATCCCAATGCCTGCTATACATACATATTCATAACATAGTGCCTACTATACATACATACTCATAACATAGTGCCTACTATACATACATACTCATAACATAGTGCCCACTATACATACATACTCATAACATAGTGCCCACTATACATACATACTCATAACATGGTGTCTCCACCCCCATGCTTCACTGTGGAGATGGTGTGCTCAGTGTGATGTTGGGTTTCTGTTAAATATAGGGCTTGTGTCAAGGCCAAAATATTTCACTGTTCTAATCAATTTTAATAAAGGACAATTTAATGATTCAGTCATTTATTCATTTTGTCAAACCTTACTAGATTCACGGGGAGGTCAGAGCCTATTTCAGCCAACTCTGGGTGAAGGCGAGGCATACCCTGAACAGCTCGCCAATCTATCGCTGAGCCAACACACACGAACAAAACCTTTGACAGTGGGAGGAAACTGGAGTACCTGGATTTGACCCACACAAGCACAGGAAAAACATACAAATTCCAGACAAACACCCTCGCTGAGCTATGGACTCAAACCCAGACCCTTCTTGATGTGAGGTGTACATGCTATCCACTACACCTGTGTGCTGCCCGAATTTAATGATGTTCACTGAAATATACACCGGAGTATGAGATTTTTAAAATAATAATTAATAAATACTATTGTAGAAACATTAACACTTTTCAGAACTATATTTGTTTTCATAGCTACTTGCACTTCATCATGTTGTTTAATTATGTTCTCTAACAAATTCCAGGGTCATGAGACAGTTTAATTGAACTAATTATTAAAATACAACCAGATGCACCATAAATATTTTTCATAGCCTCATTTCAATGGTGTGAATAAGAATGCAGTTTGTGTGTGTAAAACTATATGATACTTAATCCAAATTGTGTCTATTTTAGCTCCAAACTGTAATAACAAATATTAAAATGTTGTTGGACTGTTAGATCGCTTATGATGTAGTTAGATGACAAATCCAAACAACAACACAAATGTATTGGTCTGGTCTTCTAGCTGCCCCGGAAACCTCTACTCATAACTTCTTACCCACTCAACTTTCCCTTAAAACAAACAAACCACAACAAACCACAGAACCATACAATACAAAATATATTTTAAACAGACTATATGTAAACTTCAACACTTCATTCTGTATATACATTTATACCCACACAGACAACCCTGAGAAAGAAGAACAGTATATAGGTCACCGGAACATGCTGCTAGTGTTAAAAGCAACTTCTACATCAGAGCATCTTTTTTCTTCTTCCCCAAATAAGGCTCGACAAGAAAATAAATTCATTTAGTCTTACAACTCTGCCAAGTACCATCTAGTCAAGCATCCTGTTCTTCCTGGCCTTCTTATCCTCTCATTGCAAAAGGTTTTTCTCTAATCCTTCTGTTTTTCTTTCCTCCAGTGCTACTGAAGCTGCTCTTCTGCTGCCCTAGCACCATAATCCAGGAGAAAAAAAACAACAGAAATCTGGGATTAAGTTTCCTTGGCCTAGAGGAAGAGAGATGCATTCCACAAATCTCTCAATTTTTCTTTTCTTCCTGCTCTGTCTCTCTTACACAAAAGCTGCTTCGGTGCTTACAGGGATCAAATCATGCAAGGACATTTTGCATTCTATATCTGGAGCTTAGTGAGGGCAGGACGTCTCTACAGTTGCATGAAGGAAGCTTTTAGTGTGAGTGTGTGGGGGGTTAGTGTGCATGTGTGCGTGTGCGTGTGCGTGTGTGTGTGAGAAAGAGAGAGAAAGAGAGAGAGAGAGAGAGTTTTCCACATATTTTTAACTTTTTTGTATTTTATCTAGGACATGCTCTTCCAATCAGTTCCAAGAAGAAGAAAAAACATACAGCTTAACCATGACAAGCAGGAGTGTTGGGAAAACAAATTTACACATCACATACTTACTCAACGGCCATCTCTCTCTCTCTCTCTCTCTCTCTCTCTCTCACACACACAGTCACACACACACACAAAAGCATATACCCTGCTCTGATGACTTATAATTGTTATAAGTGGTTCATGTTCATAAAGCCTGACTGCCATAATACACTGTTTAAATTTATTTATGACAATTAGAAGATGACCCTATCCATGATTTATAAAAGTGCTTTGAAGTATCTAATAAAAAACATATACTCATACTAATTTACTGGGTCAAGGACTAATAGTACCTTCAGTACTATTAGTACCATCATTAAATCTTACTGGGGAGGTGAGTACAGTTTGAAAAATAAATTATTTAATGTAATGGGCAGACTACATTGGGCAGAATTGAGCTCCACTCAAGGGCCTCCATGTCTCCATGTCTCCATGTTCATGTCCCTCTGTCGCTTTTTTAGTCTCTTTGTTTCTGTGTTCTGTTAGTGTATCACATGACCTACACACTGTGATGATGTTTCCCTGGGACATCCCACCCGTGGAGCTTTACACACCCCATCTAATTTTGGTAAAGAAGTAAGTAAAGAAACAGGTCTTTAGTCTTCCTTTTATGCTAGCGTGTGCCTAAGCCCTTCAGACAGCCAGGGGAATTCCTTTCCAATGCTTAGCTATCAGAACAGAGAAGAGGCTTGATGCATGTCTTCTTTGTACCCTAAGGATCATGGGTCTAATTGAGCTGTGCTGGATGATTGGAAGCGTCATGGTGCAGAGCAGAATGTGATAAAAGCTTTAAGGTGTGCCCAAGGAATATCTTGTCTTTTGCCCAAAATCAGCTTAGTTGTCCAGCTCACTCACAACCCTGGTGGAAAAGAGGCATAAATAATTGAAATATGAATAGATGGTCAGTACTTAATTTTTTGCTTTGTAGAGCAACAAAACAGGAGTTTTGTAGTGGGGTAGTGGGGAAGTACTTGGGTACTATGAAAATCAGCTGCAATGCTGCATTCAGGATTTTGTTGTTGGATGGTGTGCAGAGGAAGACCTACCAGGAGCGAATTGCAGTAATTTAATCTGCAAATGACAAGGGACTAAATAAACACCTAAATGGCCTCTGTGGATAGAAGTGGCCAGATCCCTCTAATAACCTAAAAGATAATGAGTCCTCAGTTTTGCTACGTGAGGTAAGAACAACAGATGGTTTTCAATAGTCACCCCAAAGCTACATGCAGTGACAGATGGTGAGATCTGAGCGTAGTCTAGGAAAATTGCACGCGACATGGGGATAGACTTTAGAATGTAAGACAAAAAGCACTAAACTTACAGCTACCAGTATTTCATCTGTAGCCTGTACTTGGATTGGACAGTTTATCTACTACCAATCCCCCCCACCCCCACACACACAATAAATTTAGGAAAAAAGGGATGAAATATTTTCTAATTCACTGTTGAAGGTCAGGCCTGCCTCTGGACTTTAGTGGGTTTGATGACAGCATGAACGTACAGAATTACTGACAATGCGCTGTCAACAGGGGAATGCTGCTGAGAAGACTACATCTCCCAGCATTCACAGCAGTATAGTGTTTCAGGGGACTGATTTACAGACAGGCAGTGGTGGCTTGGTGGTAGGGTGCTGGATTACTGTCGGTGGTCAGGGGTTCAAGCCCCACTATCAACGTGGGATAGTCCACATAGTCCCCCAGTGCAGCTAACTGGGTTATCAAATGCCGGCCATGTCCCTCACTGCCTGTGGTGAGAGGCGCGTAAAAGAACCATTGCTGATTGTGAGCTGTCCAGGGTGTACTCTGTCCTCACCCAGGGTCGGCTGAGATGGGTATCAGCCTTCCCCACAACCCTAATTAGGATTAAGTGGTTCAGAGAATAAATGAATAATTTACAGACCACAAAAGAACTGAGTTCAGATTGCCTCGATGCGAGGCATTAACACTGTGCACGATTCATTTATCTGCCTGGGTTATTTGGAGAGATTCACATTTTAGTCATGTTGACTTACCCAGTTAGTGATTCTCTTTCTGTTTGTCTCCACTGAAGGTTCATTAAAGCCTTTGGAACTCTGCATTTGTGTCTGCTCCCTTTATCTTCATGTGAAGAAGATACCACAACACTCTCACCACCTATGTAATATTGATGAGCTGTATGATGGATGTGTATGATGAAAATTTCACTCCAGTGTAGAAGATACCTAGGGGAAGTTTCATTCTGTGTAATCATATGACATGACTGCCACTGAGTTGCCCTGGAGTTGTTTCTTCATACCATTTTGTTACCACTATTTGTGTTCGTGTTGTGAGTTGTTACCAAAAAAAATCCACAACAATCCACTGTATAACAGCAAATAATTTGATCTGCTGAAAATGAAAATCTATTTTGATGTAGCCTATATTTATTTTTTTTAAAAAGAGAGAGGGTTAAGCCTGCTAGCTTATTTATATACATTTGACATGGATTAAAGTTCGCATCATGAAGGCCTTTTGATATTTTTAAATCTCAAAGAAAAAACCCCTCAGACTTGAACCTCAGTTATATAAAAACTTGCGCTGAAATACATAACCTTTTTATATTTGAACTGAAGGACCAGATACAGGCAACAATAACAGTATATACAGCTCATAGCAGAGTCTCCTTTGTCTTTTGGTCATGTTCCTCTCTCTACCACTCTGGCCATAGAGATCATTAAAGCTACAGCAGTGTAAAAGCCCATCAGTGCAGCACTTGAAATGTTGGCACTCACATTGTCAATGGTGCTTAGACATCCAAAAATATCAGCCAGCAGCCACAACCAATCAACAGCAGGCTCTTTAGGGGCTCTGTTCTCTCTGCTCGCTCTTTCAGTATCCACACCTGTGCTTATTAATCACAATTACCACAGTTACACTGTGGACTTTTTCAAACTGGCACATGAAAAGGCAAACATCTGTTCACAGCATCTCCCTCATGCCTCCTTTTTTGGAATTGTAATCTAATGTGTCCCTTATGTTCCAGGGGACAATATTCAGCCGAACACTGCTTATGGCTGGATGATCATCACTTAACAATGGGCAATTATCTTTGATATAACTGGCTGGCCTTTGTGAAGGACGCAGAAAAAGTGAAAATGCCTGACAGTCAGGCAAATGGTTAGATACTTTCTATTGCATCAGCTTTTTAAAAACTTAAAGGGTGTTATGCGCTAGAGATTAACTCTATGTTATTTAGTGGGTATTTGGTTCTTGAACTACATTTTTTTAATTCCAGAATTTAGATTATGAAAAGAACAAATAAGCACCTGTGACCTAGATTTCACTTTGAAGAAGACCAGTGTATCCTCTTATGACATTAGATTATTAGACACATTAGATTCACAAGCATCTTCTCAGCTCCTGTGTAATTTTTCCTAATACTGCTGCTGATCTACCAAAAGCTCTGACCTTGTAATATGGACTATAGTCATTATAACTCCAACTGACATTTAACTTTTTTCTACAGGGCTCTAGTACAGATATAAGAATGAAAACAATGGAACAACACAGGAATGGAAACAAGGAAAGAACAATACATACTGTATAGTTACTGTACTCATTAATGTGCTCCTGATTATTAAAAATACATTCTCCAGTTAACTAGATAGACAAGCATATTAAAGCTCATTGCCCAATTATTCATTATGACTACTTACTTACAAATAGTCAAACCAATTAATCCAAGTTGCAGGAAGGCTGAAGCCTATCTCAGCCAATACTGAGCAAAGGAAGGGTACACCCTAAACAACTCACCAGACCATCAGAGTTATGAATGACTCCCAGAGACAAAAGAATAACGGAGGTTTTAATAATCACAAAGGAACACAAAAACACAACTGAGAGAAAACTCAAAAGGAAATCTGCCATGAGGAGTGAATGAAAACCAACATAAAAACGAAACATAAAACCAGAAAGTGGGGAAAACTTTGGGTGAAGTTTTAAAGAGTGAATTACGGCGGAAGATGGTGAAGAGGTGATAACTGGAGACTGAACTGCAGCTTCGAAGGGCAGAAATAGTAGAGTCCAAAATGCTTGAAGGAGTAGCAGGAATGATACGTATCTCCAACGAGACTAGACGAGGGAGTGAGTCTGGCCAGTGGTTTAAAAAGGGGAGCTAATTAGTGCAGGTGCAGGTGAATGTTCTTACAACTCGGGGGAATCTGAACAAGATGTGTGAGAGTCGGGGGTAGAGTTCGGTGCAGACGTAACACTATCGCAGGGCCAACAGAACCATTCACACACATGTTCACACCTTGAGGCAATTCAGCACAGCCATTTAGCCTAATGTGGCTGGTTTTGAATTGTGGAAGAAAACCGGAGTAACTGGAGGAAACCCAGTCAAGCACAGACTGACCATGCAAACTCCACACAGAAACGCTTACGCCCAGGACTTAAACCAGCAATTTCTTGCTGTGAGGCAGACTTGATAACCACTACACCACTGTGCTGCCCTTTATTAGTATTTAATTGAGTGGTAATTCAAAAAATGGGTTCAATATTCATCCATTTTACAGTCAAAAACTCAGTCAAGACATTTCGATTTTTAGGTAATTTTATTAGTGCACTTAACTGCAGATAACTGAACAACAGAAAAGAACACTTTAAAGCTACACTTCATTTAACAACCATACACAGGCTACAAATTACATTTCCAGCTCCAGTGCTCTTTAACATCAATAATATGTAATAATAAATCAGGCCTTGTGTATTATATTACGTTATGGTAGCAGCCAATTTTTTAAAAGTATTCAATACACTCATGTGAAACTACATGTCACAAAAAGGAATATAAAGTTATCACTGAATGCAATATCAAATTAAAAAATTAAAATTAAAAAATACTTTTCCCAGTTTTTTTAACAGAGTACATTTAACTTGCTTTCTTTTTCTTTCTTTGTTCTGTTTTTCTTTTTCACCCACTGACTAATCAATAGATCCCTACAGCAGTGACTAATGAATATATTAGTTAACTAGTGTATTCAACCCTGATACTTTACAACTTGACCTTGACGCACTTTTACTGCCAAGGACAGAGCTGCATGTTTTCCATCAATAAAAAGACGGCCAAAACCAGAGTAGAATTTATCATTGTAATTGTACCTCAGAGTGGACCTTCAATCAATCCTACACGTGTCACCTAGAAATAAATAAAGCTAAAAGACTGACATCATGATGTACAAATAAATACTTTAAATGCACCCAAAGGGATAAATGCTTGAAGCAAAGAGAGGCTTTGATGCAAACCTTTATTACTCAAGAGGAGGGTGCACTTAGTATAATATATGTAGGTATGATGTACTTTCTACACGCACACACATACCAAATATATATATATATATATATATATATATATATATATATATATAAATATGGCGGGAACTATTTGGACCATCAATCTGACAGTCAGTTTGCCTAATGTGCATGTCTTTAAACTGTGGGAGGAAACTGAAGTCTCCAGAGAAAACACATGCAAGCATGAAGAGCATGTGCGAATTCCACACTGAGACAACTGAGCCCAGGAATCAAATCCAGGACCTTCTTGCCATGAGGCGGACATGCTAACCACTACGCCACCGTGCCCCCAAGTGTGGTTTAAGAGCAAAATGGACGGCATAATCCTAATTAGGGTTGCAGGGATGCTGGTGCCCATCTCAGCTGACTCTGGGCGAGGGCGGAGTACACCCTGTTCAGCTTGCCAGGCCATCGCAGGGCAGAAACGCACTGACGGCAATGCAGCCTACTGTTGATAAAAATGTACAATAGTTCTTTTACATGCCTCTCACCACAGACAGTGGTGAGCTGACCTTGGGATCAGTAATTCAGCACCCTTTTATCGAGCTACCTCTATCCGCAAAATAAAATTTAAAGAGTATTTAATGAAATTATTAAAATTTGGGGTTGAATACAAGGGGAAAAACATAGCTTTAATCACATGTTATGGAAATACAAACCATTCATAACTGTGTTTTTTCATTTTTATTTACAAAAAGAAAAAACACTTCTGTTTTCTGCATCGCTGTTATGAGTGTTTAGTAATGCTGCCTTGTGTCCAGCCATATCATACCTACCCCAAATGTGAATATCTTCCCTGTAAGTTTATCTCCAGCAGTGGTTTAAAATCATTGGTATAGAAAGATTAATTAATTAAGTTAAATCACTGTTGAACACTTTTGAAGACAT
Organism: Porochilus rendahli; assembly: GCA_039654305.1. Taxonomy (NCBI): domain Eukaryota; kingdom Metazoa; phylum Chordata; class Actinopteri; order Siluriformes; family Plotosidae; genus Porochilus; species Porochilus rendahli. The sequence continues at coordinate 10,745,975 of JBCNYG010000015.1, read as the reverse complement.
TGCGTTATCAAAGGAAATCCCTTTTCATGTCTGTGTATGTACTGCCACCTTGTGGTGAAAAGCACCTATATAACTGTGGATCCCAGGAAAGGTTAAAAGGATATATAAGATTATTCTATATTCATTCATTCATTCATTTTCTGAACCGCTTATTCCTAATTAGGGTCGCGGGGAGGCTGGACTCTGGGCGAGGGCGGGGTACACCCTGGAACAGTTCGCCAGGCCATCGCAGGGCCATCAGTCACACTCATACCTAGAGGTGATTTGGAACAGCCAATTAGCCTACTGTGCATGGTTTTGGACTGTGGGAGGAAACCGGAGTACCCGGAGGAAAC
>JBCNYG010000015.1:10707022-10727906 GCA_039654305.1 Porochilus rendahli | reverse complement strand
TACTCAAGGGTATGTGGGTTCTACAAGCTGATCTAAGCTGAAACATCGTTGTGTTGAAAGATTCACACACACACACACACACACACACACACACACACACACACACACACACACCGCAGCTCGCTACAATTCCAGTGCCAATGATGTCATTCCTTTCTAACAGTAGAGGGGGCGTGTCTCCGATGAATTCGAAAGGAGGCTCCACAGACATCCTGATCTCTTTGGGAGGCTCTGCCTTTCCAGCCAATAGGAATCGGTCGCGAGCAGCTCGAGGCGTTTTCGCTCGTTATATGGGAGGAGACAAACCTCAGCCCTGAGCTCCTGAAGCGCAGCATACACATTTAAACCCACTGCGCCAAACACTGGCTGAGCAAAACAGGGGGAAAACAGAAGCAACTGCGTCGTAAGAGTCGACTACAGAAAGCGGTAAGTCGCGTGTAAATGACAGCTATGCGGAAAATGTCCTGTTTGTTTGATTCTGGTGGTTTAATTTGAAGTAGAAGCCAAGCTCGCACTTTGCCGGGGGTTGGGGGGGTAGGTAGGTGGTGGCTGTTACATTCTGCGTCTTGTTTGTCCAGTAACTTGCCTCACCGAGCTGCGTGTGTCTCACAGTAGGCAACACTCCGGGTTCATGGGTGCTACTGAAGTAAACACGTCGTTGGTTCAGAGTTGAGGCGTGTTCGAGCGAACCACCTGTTTTCAGGTAACATTGTTGCGGAAAACAGGGAACGGATTTCCAGCGCGCGCCGTTTCCGTCACCGTCTCCCGGGGGGTGGGGGGGGGTATAATCTAAAATATATAATCCTGTCAGGATGTCTGTGACACTATGGCAACTCTAGTGCTATCAGCAGCATCAACCTCCACGGTGTTCCACCTTCCAAAAGTTTCAGTTCGAGTCAGGCTCCGTGAAATGAAAGTGTTTTGGGAACTTCACGCGACCTGTCGTTTCACGCATGCGCGTTGGCTTCGCTTGTGTATCCGCGCTTGTGTATCCGCGTGTCGCTTCAGAACGGCTTGTAAATATTTGATGCTGTTATTAAGCAGCAGGCGAGGCGTCAGGGACCCAGGGTTACATCTTAACATTTAATGGCTTCATTTAAGGACTCGTTCAGTCGAACCGATACAATGTTTGCTTGAAGTTTACACTGACCTCCAGAACCGGTTCCTGCAAGTGCTGTAGGAATGCTGAAGGTCTGGTTCCTTTTATTTTTAACCTCTTATAAGGTGGCGTGGCTTAAATACCTGCCTGACAAAATCACAGCAGTTTTAGGGTAGATACACACACATGTTTGTCTTGTCACCCTTGTGAGGACCTTCCTGACGTCATTAATATTTTGATTTAGGCACTGCTCCCATGAGGTCTTTGTGAGTTGTTTATTTGCTATGTGTAGGTTGGTTTCAGTGTCCTTGACAACCATCCACTCGCAACTCGGCAATACATAACAGCCAATCAGCAACAATTCAGCGACAACATAAATAAATAAATAAATAAATAAGAAGTTAATTGGTTAGTTCTATACAGTTACATGCGAACTCAGGATGGACACGGGACAATAATACAAGCCATTCTCCATGTTAGGTATATCATTCAACTAAAAAACAGGAATTTTCATTACATTTCACTGGATAACTTTTCATTTCCGGATCACAAATGAAAATCCAGAATAAGCTGTGACCACTGAACCAAAACTTTAGTCATATATGATGTACACCTTTTTTTTCCTGCTGTTTAAAGTCCCAGATGAGTTGATGTGACGGGTCATTGGTTGATCTGAGAATGTTATTGGAGGAGTTCCAGCGATTGGCATAGGGTTTATAAATTACCAAAAATATGACGCCTTCCGACCCAGTAGGACTGGGCAGGTCACAGGTTTTCCATGGAATGTGGGTCAAGAATGTGCACAGCGCTCTTGGTGAAGCTTCATATAGCTTTCTTTGGTCAGTGGGTTAGTTCAATAAACAGTGACATATGGACACGTGACAGACGTGGGACACATTGATACAGAACAACCATCCAAGCCATATTCCATGTCTGTGGTCGATGGGTTAGTTCTAGAAACAGCAATGTGTGGACATGGGACACATTGATACAGGGCAACCCTCCAAACCAAACCAATAGCAGGTAAGCAGATGGGTAATTTAGTTTCTTTCGTAATTAATATGAAATGACGCTGATTCAAAGAATTGTATTGTAAAATCTGTACCACTGAGTAGTCAATAAAATGATGGAAAATAAAGTAACTTATCATGATGCTTAAAATAAACGTGATGAAAATGTAATGTTGACTTTTCAGGTGAGAATCAGTGTACTTTTTTGTAAATCTACTGTTTTTAGGTTAGCATACATAGTTCTTTTTCATAATAACAATAGTGGTAGTAGCAGCAGTAAAGTACCTTTTGAAAACGGAGTGAAAAAAGCTTGTGTTACATTGTTTGTGCTATATCAGATATTATTCTATTCAACATGCTTCACAGTATCTGATTCCTCTTTGTGATATCTGTAATTTTATTGGACTGCCCTCAGACTCGTGAAATAAATCAAATCAAATACGGATGAAATTTCATCTCTGGCCAAGCAAGGAGCCTTGCATCTTTGGTATTGAGCTCCAGAGTTCTGACTCAGCTATATATACTGCGTTAAGCTCATCAGTATTGGCACTAGTGGAAGTGGGACTTGCGTGTGAATGCCTGAGAGGGTGATATCTATTGACCCAAATGTCTTTCATAACTTTTTCATTGTTTCTAATACAAAGAGCGCTTCATTCAGCACATAAGACTTGTGAACTGTTGTACAGTCAGCACAAAGCTCATTATTTAAGATGTGGCATTTCTCACTCAAAGATGTATTATTTTCTGGAAAATACAGTTTTAATTACAGACTAAGTACTTTAGTAAGTATATATTTTCGGGGGTAGTGGATATGAGGTAAATGAGATTTGGCCCTGCTCAAAATTTGGTGCGAATTTAGAGTGGCTTGAATTCGAGCGAACAGCTTTGGAAGCAGTTCAGTGCATTTTGCTTGTTTTTGAACGGCTCATGCGACCGTTTTTTGATTGTCACATGAATCCACCCCTTCTGTAAAGAGGCAGCCAGAGGAGTACTGTGCGCCTCTATTTAGTTTCATTTAAAAAAAAAATCTGCATATTTCCTACACACAACTTGCCTCTTGCCTTCTCATGCACGTATTATAAAAATATAATATTTCTAAATATGAGGTTGTTCTGGTGTCAGTGTACTTGCTACTCAAGCTGCTCTTCACAGTAGACAGAGGAATGTGCATCTCGGATCTGTTGCATTTGCTCTAGGATCTGATTCCCTGGGTTGTAATACAGGAGACATGTATAGGCTATGCAGTAATCTATTGCTGTATTTTTTTTTATTTACTTTTCCTGGAGTAACTAGTTCAACTTGTAATTCCCACAAAATATATCCTCTGATATAGGATTTTTCCTTATCAGTGCGAATTGGAAAGTTGATCTATTCTGTTATGCGTGTCCAAAATAAATAAATCCTCAAGTTTGATTATGAAAAACTTTTAACGTTTTTACATCCAGCTCCACGCTCCACTAGGTATCTCACACGTCCACCCTTCAGCTTCAAACCAAAATAAGTCAAAGCTGAGCAGCTCGTGCTGGAATACACAACTAATTCAATCTGACCCACTGGACTCGAGACAATCAAATGGAGGTTATTGTAAAATATACAGAGAAAAAATAAGCACAAAAAGTCATTAAAGAAAGCACTTGTTTTGTTTACATTTTAAGGGCAGGTTCAATACAAGGCATGACACACGTCCAGTGCAGGGTCACGGATCCTCAGTTATCTTTTTATTGAAGGTTTTTGATGGGGCTGCTTATTTTTTCAGACAAAACAACTAACTGAAAAACTAAACTGAAAAAAAAGTTGCACTATTTCAAGGTTATATCGCGTACTCCCTAACACTAATCAACTTTTTTAGAAATTGTATTGATTTTGAAAGATTTTATGTTTAAGTGTTTTGTTAGTGTGCATGTTTAGTTGGAAAACCTGAGGCCGGTCCTACAGACAAAAGTGAACACAAAATATCTGTTATTGAAATTTGGAAGTCTATTTTTGGTAAATTGCGCTGGTTTTTATCAAGTCTATCTATCAGATAATGTCTCTGAAGTGGGTTAGTGGTGAAGCACAACCTGTCATCTCTTGTCCACGGGCTTTGTATGGCTTCACTTTCCCTGTTTATAAATGAATGAATCCTCTGATAAAATGGGTCATTGTACCACTTGGTGCTCCTTTTATTAAAATCTAGTTGCAAAGCTGAACCACTTTCAGGTTTTTCTGTTAATCGGGCATCAGACTCTTGCTCATTTTGGTTTTTGCTACTTGAGGTCATGACGAGAAGTAATTTGGTGTCTTTATCAGTCAGAAGTAGCAACAGATAATTTTGTGTTTGTGGATGAGAAATGGTCAGATGGCAAATTAAGTACACAAATTGGTATGATAGTGCTATTAGAGAGATGCACCATCACTGATGATCTTGAGTCAAACAGTTGGAAGGCAGGCGCTCCTCTCTTAAAAGATCATGTATTTTCTGAGACACTTGATGGACACACACTGTGGATGAGGCTGACACCAGCATTAGTAACAGGATGAAGCCTCCCACGCTACGACTCGCACTACTGAGAGATTAGCACCTGATTATCCAGGCTTGGTTTCAGTGCTGCAAAATTCTTTTATACACTCAGCTCAAAGCTCATGTAACCCAAACAGTATGGATCATAATCACTGTGGCTTTTTACCAAGATATATGGACTCCCGATTTGGGGCAAAACATTCCTTCCAATTTGGTTCGCCATGCCATTTGTAAATGTCATGCTTAGTCTCTTATTTTGAAAGAGTTCACAAATTTTGTGCAGCTAAAAGGGATATAGGTTATACAATAGGGAAGTTTAACATTCATGTGAAACTCACATTGTGTCTTTTCTATGGAGAATTACAGTATAATATCTCTTTCCTGCACTCTTCACCTGATTTTTCAATTATAAGCTTTTGTCTTGGTGTAATTATTATGCAACAGAACAGATTGTTGCTCATCTGAAGTGTAGAGAGTTTTTTAATATTATTTAAAAAAAGAAGAAATGCTTCTGTGCTGAATATGCATCTTGCATCACTGGCTTTGAGTCACCCTGGAGAGGTGGTGCAATCGATGGAGTGGCGCACTGATCGAGAGGGGGAAGGAAAAGAGAATTTAAAAGAAACTAGGAAGACAACTTATTTATTTCAGTTAAAAAAAGTTGACTTGGGGTTGGGCAATATAGCTAAACAATGTATACAAAATGTATTTCTTTAAAATAATCAAAGTTTTATTTTGAATTAAAAATTTTACATCAATCTTCAAACTCTTAATCTAAACACAGTGTTTCCTAGACATGGACTGCACTTGTGCTTTTTGTGGGCTTTAATTTGGTGACTGAGAAGGAGAACATTCTGTGAGTGGTAGATAAATAATAGCGTGTAACGATTGGTGCAATATCTGACCATGTGAACTTTGAGCTTTACCCTTTACATGTTATTGTCCATGTAACCCCGACAACAGGGAGTGCTGGTTTTCTGCTCAGTGCTGTCGAATCAGTTTTCTGAAAGTGCTTTTTCTCCCCAGCCTAGTTAGCTGTTTAGTAAAAGAACATTTAATGTACTATTATTTTTTGCCCTCTGGTTGTCAATAATTAAACGATGTGATGCACTGGGCAGCTCAAGCAGTGAATATTCAAGTTCACTTGAGCAGAGCAGATTTCAGTACGGTAATAAACCATTTTTGGGCCAGTAGAATATAGTAGTATAAGTACGCTTATTGTAGTCAGTCCAACACAAGTATATTTCAATATATTTCTCAAATGTGCAACCAAATATTTCACCTAATAAATAAATGACTGTTTACTTGTCACTTGTAGCATGTTCCATTATCACTATGAGCCAGAGAAGGATCACACTAGGGGTTGGTTCATGCAACAGACAGTTTGTATTTTAATGTATTAAGGTGAAGCTGTCTAATATTGTATCCAACAATTTTCCTCTGACTATCAAAGAAATGTTTATGGACTGCACTTAGTTGTTTTATCAGCCAGGTCTATGGCTGACAGCATATCTGTTATCAGTATGAAACCAAACCCTCATTTGTTTAAAGTTTAAAGTTTTTCCTATAAAAATGTAAAATGTACTGCAGTTTTACAAAACATTTATTTTTGGGCCTTTTTTAATTTTTGCAAAATAGCTTCGCTGCTCACCCTGAGAAATTAAGCTTGTAGGGCTAATATTTGTCACTTAAGAAATAAATATGTTAAGGTATTTTTTTATTTTATTTTATTTTATTTTTTAATGGAATGCACCAAATGACTTACTGATGTGGTATGTCCTGTGTCAGCATTTTCCTTTTTTTTTTTTTTTAAACCCTCTAATGAAAACTGCTAGTAAGCTACTGTATTACTGTGTTAATTATCCCTCTTAAGTTGTGTTGATGCTGGAACCTTGCAAATACATTGCTTCAAACATTTGAAGAGCTTATCCTATAATTCATGCCACTAGTGAACTGAGACCGCCTTTAAAAAAAAAAGTGGAAATAAGTTTCCAGATGATGCCGTAGCCTAAGCAGTGTATTCCAGTCCCTCTCCCCAGCCTCTTTCTCCAGCTCTTCCAGGGGGACACCAAGGCGTTCCCAGACCAGCCGAGAGGCATAGTCCCTCCAGCGTATTCTGGGTCTTCCCTGTTGGACATGCCAGAAACACCACCAGGGAGGCGTTTGGGAGGCATTCAACGCGGAGTAGCAGCGGTTCCACTCTGAGCTCCTTTTCATCTTTTTTATCCCAGAGGGAGAGCCCCACCACCCTGTAAAGGATATTTTAGCTGATCGAATCCGATATGCCTAAAGTATTAAATTTTTTATAGAACATGTAATTGTGATTGCCATAGAACACAAAAAATAATTAAAGTTGTGAATCTTAGGAGCATATATAGTGGCAAATTTTACCTAATAGACAGTGCTCCTGATCTGATCTGGTTAGTACTGTATACGGCTTCATTCAGTGTGTGCGCGCATATATTACACTCATGTATATAAGTTTAACGTTTAAGTCAGCAGAGCATAGTAACTAAAAATAGACATCACGTGACTGAATCTAATATGCATGAAATAAGACTTTGAGGGTAGAATAAGTGAAATGTAAAAACAGTTGTAGAATGAAAACACAGGAGATGATCTGAATATTTTTCAAAGGAGTTGATGCAATGATGGATGGAGTTTTTGCGGATTGTGAGGTGAAAAGAAATCTTCAGAGGAGAATGATTGAACGGATGTGATGTTGCATTCTGGGACATTTATGCATTTGTAAATTTATATTCTATACTTCCAAATTTCTTTGTAGGTCTCCTATATAAAGAGGAATTGTGTTATGTTTGTGAATATTCTATAGTATCTTAAACTCAAAGTAATTATTTGGTCAATTTGTGTATATTAAACATTCTTTGTACTTTGTTTTGCGAAATTTAAATTTCAAGGTACTAAATAGGTTGATATTCAATGTAAACTGATTTTATAATTTTTTTTATTAATATAGGATTAAACTATATTAGATTTTTCTTTGGTAAAATAGGCTTAAACTATGGTAGACGTGTTGTGGTTAAGAATGGTTTTGCAAGATATTCTCACTAATATTAAACTTTTATTACAGAGCTACATATGTGACAATTTTGTCCCTCGCTGTGTGTGTGTGTATTAATTAATGTTAATTACCTCCAACAGCTTAAAGTTTCTCATAAGAATTAAGACTAAAATTTGATATAATTCAATTATCAAGCATTTATATAAAGATCCATCTTGACCACTTTTCTTAGTATCATGCTTATAGAGCGGTCCACATGATAGACATGGTCGTAATGTTTTGGGACTAGTAATATGGTGACCAATTTTTGACCAATCAGGTTTAAGAATTTAATTCCCCCTTCAAAGAATCTTCATTGCACATATTTATGTAATTCTGCATAATCTTTGGTTATAAGCTTGTACTGTTATTATGAAATGAAAATTTGCTTTGTAGTCATTGTTCTATCTGAAAACCAAATCTTTTTTACTGTATCGTGTTTTGACTTTGCTTGAGTACAGTGATTAGGAATGTCTTATTCTTCTAATTAGCCTGTTTATTTTGCCCATTATCTGCCTAAAGGCTTCGGTCAGTTATCTTCCTGATGTCAGGTTTATTATGTGAAAGACGGAAACAAACGGGCTTCAGGGCAAAGAAGGTGGGTAATTGGGTCTCGCTTCCTGTTTCCTGTGTTTCTCCAAGAACCTTGATTCACTCAAGTAGGTCAGATACTGCTTCAGAATTCTTTTAATTTCTTGCGATTTATTTCTGGAGGTGGAACTTGTGAATTCCGTTGTGTTGCTATGGCATCAGACTGCTCATTGGCCAATGATTATTATATTTTAGTCTCTGCTAAATCGGGGCAGAGGAGGTGGTGATTTTCATTCTCCTTCCCTTACGTTAGCTTGTTTAAGCCTGAGGGAGAAGTGGTGTGGAGGCCAGAGCTAAGACTGTAAATCTTACTGAAGTTTGTGATCATGATGATCATGGTTTTGGCCAAGGTACTTAGTCAGTGGTCTTGATCTTGGGCTTGTCCTAAGGTTTTATATTGTGCAGAGATGATATTGTTTGTCTTATATAATCAGAATGATGTACGTGTGGAGCTTAGCACCCTGTGCAGATGAACCTGCTCCACAACTATACATGCCCACCAGATGCTACCGTGGAATGACACAAAATGACATTAGTAATCCCATCCATGTTTCTCACATATAAAATGATGGAAACTTACAGTTGAACTCCTTTTGTGTTCCATTATTCTTTTTCAATGTATTGTTTTGTTCTTCTGTGTAACAACTGCATTACATGGTGTGCTCTTTGCCATGGGCAGTCTTCCTGTAGTCATGGAAATTGTCATGAATGTTTAAGTGAGCCACCTGCAGCACTGGAGCACTTGTTTGCGCTGCCCAGTACAACTCAACAAAACAGTATCTTCACTTGTAAGGTCATGAAAGTGGCTGGAACTACACACAAGCCTCAGAGTCCTTGCCTCGGCTTAAATTTACCTAAAACTCTTTTGAAGGAATTTCCTATTCAGGATATCTGGGTGACCAACCTGATTGTTCACAGCATGAATGGCAAAGGATGCATACAGAGTACATTTGCTTTAGATCCATTACCATTGATATATAATCTTGATAAAAATATATTATAAAATTTATGCAATGTGTATTTACTGCTGTATAGTCAATCAGTCTACAGTTAGCTGGCTAACAAAAGACAAACATGGATTTGTCTGTTTGGTTTTTTACCTACTCTGAAGTATGATGATTAAAAAAGCATGTAATTCCCACTTCGTGCTTCTGAGGAAAGTTAGATTCTGAGTAGGTATATTGGCTAGAGCTCAGGGGGGTGGGGGGTAGTGTTTACACTATCTCTTGTGTAGACATCTTGGCTTGAGCAGATAACATGGGGACTGTGTTTAGTCACATTAGGGCATGTTTATCTCACAGTGTATGCAGGTGATCAACAGATTGTGTTTTGGTATTTCACTATTATTTGTGTCCTTATTTAGGCTTATTTAGAAAAAGAGCATCATTCTTTAAATATGTAGGCATCTTATTTGACTTGGTAATAAAATAATAAATATCTAATAAAATATTTACATCGTTCCTGTTCACAAACACTATTTAAAATGTCCTGTTCACATGTGAATAGTTTAGCCTATAAAAGCCTAACACTGCAGCAAATAAAATGTACTTCCTAAGATGCTTTTGTATTATGATATGAATAATAAATTATCAACTGAACATAACTGGAAAACAATTCTAGACAAACAATCAAAATTGCCCCAGGCAGTGTGTGTGTGTGTGTGTGTGTGTGTGTGTGTGTGTGTGTGTGTGTGTGTGCCCTCCAATACAAAGATAAATAATTCTATTTTGATCTGACCATTTATATTGTGAGAACCAAATATTTTTTTAAAAATTATTTATTAAATTATTTATTTTGATTTGGCAGAAATATCAACTTTCCTTCAAAAATGAACAGCATATTTAACTAGGGATTTTACTAAAAACGAACAACAAAAAAAACAAGAACCTGTAAGCACCCCATCTCTTTGCCATCTGTATGCTTAACTGCATGAGCAGTCATGTCTTTATCTTTGAGAGTTATTATTTATAGCAGAAGACATCGCAAAAAATATATTGTTATTAGGGATTTGTCAGAAAATTTTGCAGTATAGTTTTTTTTGGTCATCTTGACCAGCCTGCAGTGCCTTATTTTGGAAAGAGATGACACCAGCATGAGATGCACTATGGGAAGAAATCAAGCTGGCAGAGGCAATGTGGTAATCCAGGGAATGTTCTGTCAGTGTACCTTGGGACCTGAAACTTGTGTGGCTGTAACTTTGGCTCATACCACCTACCGTGTATGTGTGTGTGTGTGTGTGTGGTTTCCCTGGGTGGGTTGTTGTGAGCCTACTGCAGACAGACATTCCTTTCAACTTGCAGTTTCCTCCCATCCCCCAACCGCACAAATTCTTTGTAAAAGTATTGATTAAGAAAACAATACCAGAATGTCAGCAAACATTGTGGATTTTAATTTCATATCTTGAGCACAAATGTGAACAAAGTGCTGTTTTGTTTGTGTCTTTGGAAGATATGCAGATCTTCAGCTGTGTACAAGAAACGTTCAGCAGCTTCACTTCAATAAATTCTCAATTCTTATCCGAATAACACGACTGGGTGCTTTTGTCCTGTGTGAGCAGGAATAACAGCAAAACATGCAAAAAAAAAATAAAAAATAACAGCAAAAACTGGACATGCCCAGAATCCCAGCTCCCATATCTGCACAGAAGAAGCTGGAAAACATTCCTCCACCATCAGTTACACAAGCCACCCGCATTGTACGCAACTCTGGAGGTGTGTGCACTCTGATCATCCTCAACTTTTCACTCTTCAATCTCGAAGATTCATTTTATTGCATTTTTCAAGTGTAGACTTGTTACATACTTTTCATGAATATAATTCTGGAAATTCAGTGAACAAATGTATATTAATTGCCTAAATGAGTGTAGTAACATCACCTCCCAAAACATGCTGGTAGATAAACTGGTATGTCTAGGATGTCCGTAGATTTGACCAAGTGTGTGATTATGTCCATGTTGTACTTTTGGATGGTGTCCTATCCAGTATGTATGTCCATTGTGTGCCCAGCTTTCCTAGAGTTTACTCCTGGTGAATGAAAGTAATTTTATTCTGTGGACTTTTTTGTACCACTGCATTTAGAGTTGTTATATTGTGGTTTTCCCCATATTTGCCAAATGTGATAAGAGATCAGTGTCTAACTGAACCCTTCCCAAGGTATTGATATACGTGTATAGTACTAATGCAAGGGTAGAGTTTTTTTTAAATAATTAAATGATTGCATGCACCGGACCCGGTGTGACAGCCAGCCTGCTCTAATCTGCAAAAATATGCATTGGTGCCCCCAAAGATTTGTAAGGAAATGGCAGGTTCCAGTGTAAAGAGCAGTTTCTTGAGTTACCTTACTGTCAGCTCAAAATAATCTGGCATTTCTGTCTGATGCCACCAACCATGCTACAGTCAAAGTCCTTGCTGTCCCCGCCTTTATTTCCCCATTTTGATATGTAATGTGCACATTGACAAAATGTCTTGGTCTGTATCTGCATGACTGCAATATTGTTACATACACTCATCAAATGACTTAATTCTACAAGGATCACAGGGAGGCTGGAGCCTATCTCAGTGAAGGTGGGGTACACCCTGAATGGCTCTCCAGTCCATTGCAGGGTCAACACACACAACCATCCACACTCCCACCTAGTGGCAATTTCAAACAGCCATTTAGCCTAATGTGCATGTCTTTGGACTGTAAGAGTAAAATTGGAGTACCCGGAGGAAAACCATGCAAGCATGGTGAGAGCAGAGTGATAAAGAAAGAGAAACGGATCAGTTATTTGTCTCGTCTCAGAGCAGTGTGATGTGAAGAGCACTGGTGATCCTGCAGTGTTTCAGTACTGTAGTCTCTATAAATTCTGTTTGACCATGAGAACTGTCAAGTCTCGTGGGCTTGTTTTCTGTAATTTTTTTAGCACTTTTCTCTCAGGTTCACTGTTTAAGATTGGTTATCTGTTCTACATGCTAATTAGCGCTAACATAGCTGAAATCAGCCAACACGATCATTTAAATCAGCACCATTTGTCCCATGGGTAGTGTATATACTGTATGGGATTGTGTTAAAGGTTATCTTACATCATGCACAAATAGCAGCCTGCAGAGCTGGCCAGGTTTTTTTTTCTTTTTCAAATTTGATCATTTATAAGTTTATGACTGTGCTGTAAACAGCATTACTGCAGGGGTTAGATTCATCAGTTAATGGTTTAGTCCTCACCTACTGCAGATTCTCTCCTTTGGAAATCTCATTTATATGCATGTTTATGTTCTTAAGGCGGGATGAAAAGCAAATGGATGAAATTCTTAGCAGAATATTTTTATTATTAGAAAAAATATAATTCTTTTATGCACATGATTTTATCTAAATAAATGTGAATACATTTGCATGCTTTATAACACCACAAATCTATGTTTTTGATGTTGAAATTTAAATATCTGTTACACTGAATAAATGTAAGACAGTTTGGAAATGAAGTAATTCCTTCAAGGAAATAGAATGCATTAATGATTAAATAAACAGACAAATCAAGGATGAGGTAAAGGTCAAAGAAAACTGCAACAAAATGCCTAAAAGTGAAGCAATTGACAAAATAATTTTCCCACATGCACTCGGGTGCCGACAGCAATCGCACCTGCACGCATTGGATTGACTAGGCACGTGCGCACGGACGCGGCAACAAAGTTGACCTCATGGCTTTTGCATAAGTTTGCAACATATGCAACATTAGCATAAGTATGAAGCACCGGTGCCATAACTTAGCAGTGAGGAGAAAGTGCTTTGAGCTAGAATTCTACTTTTTATTGTAAGGGTTTTTCTATTTTGTTTTCCTATTTTGTTGTGGGGCTGTTTTTCCGTCGTTCTGTGTTTTCTTCTGGTGTCACATGCAAAATATATTTTTCAAGTTGTTCATTTCTCTCTGTATATTTAACCACTAAGTGAGGGTATGTTCTGCTAGATGGACAGTTATATAACCGTGTTGCTCTGCACACTCTGGGAAGTGCTTCAGGTTTTGGAAGCCTTCACTTGTAGCAGTGAGATGTGTCGCACTTCCATGAAGTGCATTGTGTTAAAATTAAAACTTAAGTACGTTTCTAACTTATAACTTGTGTACAAGTCAATAATGAGTTTTTTTTTTTTCTGGCTATGTAGTCAGCTTGCTTGATGGGGAAACATGAAATAAAAACTTTTATAGCCTGGTTATGAAATCTACGTGGCCCTGGCGACTGGGATAATGATCTTCCACCTCCTTTGATTAATGTCTTGTCAGATTCATTATGCCGTAGTCAGCCAAAGTTATGATGAATATTGAGCAAAGCCCCACCCCCAACTGAGAGTTTGGGATTTGCACTCATGACCTTCCTGTACCTAGTACAGAATTTTAATAGCTTGAAGCATCACAAACTTAGGATGCTGAAAGTTGGGACACATCGGTGACACAATGCTTAAACCCATAAAGGAGGGAAGACATTGCTGTCTGAGCCCAGAGACGGTAATTGTGCTTGTGCTAATAACCTTCCTTTTGCACAGTAAATTTTTAACTAACATGGTTGGATTTAATGCCATATTATGGTCTTTGAGGTTTGCCAAAATACTCCCAAACTATTTTCTATACCTGTACCACTTATCTGTCTGGGTCATGGAAGAAACTGAAGCCAATTCCAGCTGACTTTGTACAATAGGTGTGGAACACCCAGAACAGGTCACTTTTCATTTGTCATTGGACTCTGGGAGGAAACTAGCATACCTAGAAGAAACCTGTGCAAGCATTTGAACAACATGCACAACTCCACAGAAAGGCCCTCGGCGAGAATTATCCAAGAACCTCGTCACAAGATTACAGTGCCACTGAGCTATTGTTCTCTCCTGAGCCCATGTGGTTGTAAATTGCTATCTGGGCTATAAAGGTAAAAAAAAAATTGTTGTTGTGTCACTAATATGTAGAACAAGTTTTGCTTGAATGTTGCCACTGTGCAGTATTTGAGTGGTAGCAGTTGTCCAAAGACGGGTGTGTCTTTTTAATTTTCATAGGAAGGAAGGATGTTAATGTTGTCATCATAATGGAGTGAGTCTTTTTGTGTTCGTGTTTCCTGTTAACATGGCAGGTCACTGAACACGGTCTAAAGAACCCTGTTCACAAGAAACTCTTCTTATTGTTTGGTCGTTCGATCACAATGTTATAACTCACATCTTCATTTTATTTCAGTTCAGTTCTTATCGGATTGTTATACAACTTGGAGAAAATGAGCTCAGTTACCCATAAGCAGATGTTGCTGTCCTGTAATGTCTTTCAAAATGTTTCTTACCTTCTTAAACGTATTGGAACATGTTTACTCTGCCTCACCCTGTGTAAAACCTCTGTATAGATGTTTCCCAGTGGCCGTGTGGGTTAATGCTGTCGTGCCTTGGAAGAAAACACATCAGGACGAAGGCTTGTGATCATCTGGGAACTGAATATTTTGTTTCTAAAATGCCATGATGTGCATTGCTTATTTGGTGTGAAGGATCTTTCACAAACATTTAAAAAGCGAATGTAAACATACCAGACAACATGAGAAACATACCCGACAACAAGAGAAATCAGTTGACTTGTCACTGAAAGTAAAAAATCTTGCTGTAATTATAAAGGTTATATTGATCTGATGCTAGGATGATTATTTATAATCCCATTATCTTGTCATCTAGAGGAGGATGGGTTTTAATAGTTCTGGGTTTTTTCCTGGTGAAGGTTCAAGTTTGCTCCAGATTACTACAGATCTTCATTCTGAAGTCAGCTAGGTTACTGTGTCTGTACAAAACAAGTTAATTAATGTTTACTTTACATCAACTTCTAAAACAAACAGTTACTATAAAACAATGATTGCTATTCAATTTATTAAAGCTGAAAATGTACAGACCTTAAATCTGCTTTAAGCTCTAAGTTATTTTCATCATAAATGTAACTTAATGGGCAATTACCATTTTGGATCAACTTAGTATTCGTAAATCCCTCATACTTTTTTTATTAAGCCATGTTATTACAAATGAGCCATGCCAGATTCAACAACTGCTCATATGATCTACAAAAAGGTGAAAAATTGTGTTAAATGGATATGTGTAGCTCTTTTTTGCAGAATTCACACTTGAATATTACCATATAAAGCTACACTTCCTATAGTATCAAAAGGAAGTTTCATACACTCTTCCGTCCCTGGGCCTGTCGCACTAAGGCTTCCTAACGTAACCAGTCAGCCATGATGAAACCACAAAAACACACTTCTCATTGTCTTTATATACAGAATATAGAAGACAACCATAAATATTATAATTTAAGCTGTTTTGCAGTCAGAGATGTTAATACTGATATCACTACACAGTGGCATCGCTGGGATTAAACTGATTTAAATGCATTTAGAATTAGATGTTTAACTCTTTATATTGACATGAATGAAATATAGAGACATTTAGGTAAAACTAACACCACACAATTTTTGTTAGTACCTGTATAAAAATTCTAAAAGTTAAAGATTGGTGAGTGCCATAAGTTTTATTGTTTTTGTGTGATATTTACGAGTATCCCTAAAAAGAATGGAGACACACTTGGGACAATGCAAAAAGTCCCGTCCCCCCACCACATTCACTACAGCTGTCCCCCCCCTTCTGACTAGGCACAAACATACACATGCACATGGATCTATGCTACTCAGATCTCTCAGTCCTATTGCTCTTCTCTGTTTTATTTTTGCCGCCGCCCACTGAAAGACAGAACACTCTTTAGCGAAATTCACCCCAGGTTCTCTTTAATTCTTCTGGGTTCCACCCATCATTCTCTAACTGGTGCTTCAACAATGCCTCAACCCACCTTCACAAGCTCATTTTCCTTTCTCGTTTTTTTCCCCAAGTTCTGCACAGAAAACAAGGGCACCTGGGCTGGTAAACATTATTACCAGACTGATAAAACTGTCATGAGTTACTGTGAAGAGAAATTAATTCGAACATTTTTCGATACGACTTGCATCCTTTATTCATTCGTTTATTTATTTAATTTTGGGATGGCTGCAGCTTCTTAAGTGGTTATTGCATTGGGTAAGAAGAACAATGTTAGTAAGGCAAAGTTAAACTACTATTAGAAATATATACGAGGTATTTATTTTCATATTGTTTCTGAACTGAACTTGGGATCGGCACCGGATATTTTTCCCACAGTGCTTGCCAGTTTCATGTTACTTTTGACTCTGTCTTTTCAAAATACAACCAAATTTGGTAAAGTTTATGACAAACAAGCACTGGCAGTCTTTTCACATTTGGACTTTGTATGATTAAACCTGATTAGCATCAGTGGATGTATATAATCACAACAGTCCTCATCTCACTCATGACACTATCTTTATCTGTTTAATGCTTCAAATATTTTAAAACCAGAGTGGGGGTAAACCCTGAAAATGCGCCCCTGGAAACACTGACTATTTACCAAAATATTTAAAAAACAGCCTGATTTACGCACTGAAAGCCCGATCAAGCAGTTGAATGAATGAACACTGTATGTTTGTGTCTGAGTATAAACTTTTTTGTTTATTTGTTTTGGTTAGGGGCAGGGGGTGGTTGTATATTAACACAGTGGAACTGGAGTTCATTCGACATCAAGAAGGAAAAGGTGAAATGCTGAAATCAGTGTCTAAAATACTGAATTAAAAGCTGCTGTCAGGTGCTGTGAATTAAACTGATTTGTTAGACAGTAAACTGAGATTTTATTGTAGCCCCTTTACACCGAGGATCCTGCTTCTACCCTTTGAGGAAAAGCTCAGTTCATACTGGCTGACACATTAAGCACAGCCATGCTGCTGTCTGTAATATCCCCAAAGAAGCATTTGTCCTGGTTAAATTTAGTTTATTATAGAGTGCAACATCATTGCCTAGCAGTTTTTTCAATAGTATATGCCCTGATTAAATCAAGCTGAGAAAATAAATACTCTTTGCATTACTGTCCTCATTTTGTTCTATTTCCAGTTGAATGCTAGCAAATAGGATTCATTTAAATAGTATGATACAGTTGTGTTCTGGAGTTTGACTGTAGCTTTAGCTTGATACTTACAATTGTAGCTTCTCCTCCTTGCACTTTGTTCTTATTCATCTGTGAAGAAGGGAACCTCTTGTTCAACCCCCTGATGAGCTCAGAGTCATTACCTCAGCTGAGCTAAAGCATTAACAAAACATTGATGGGGTAGCTTCTCATTAAATGCATTTTTTACAGCTTATTAATGTTTCTAATTGCTTCCACTGGGTTAGCTAGAATTGATGGACTCTAGTTTCTGGTCAAGAAAGATAGAATTCAGCAACCTGTAACGGTAAACCCAGCCTCCAGAATATGTACGTGGACTTTGGGGAGATTTTACCAGTGTATTTTACATAAGTGGCATGGATCTAGGTGAAGATGTGGCTCATTTGGATGTTAACCCTAAATTTTCTGCATGAGCTTCAAAGCACCTGATCCCTCTGGTAAATGTGTGTGTGTGTGTGTGTGTGTGTGTGTGTGTCGCATAATCCTCCTAGCATGTTCGCGAGGATATCACTGGATGAAGGCAGGGTACACCCTGAACAGCTCGCCAGACCATGGCAGAGCAACCCACAGCTATCCACACTCACTCCTAGGGGCAATTTGGAACATCTGATTAACCTAATGTGTTTTGAACTGTGGGAGGAAACTGAGTACCCAGAGGAATCCCACTCAAGCGCAGGAAGAACATGCAAACTGTACACAGGCTGGGAATCGAACCCAGTGCCTTCTTGCTGTATGGTGGAGGTGCTAACCACCACCACCGTGCCACCTGGTGGGCAAATAATCTAGTAAAAAAATAAAGAAAAACGTGTGTGATTGGTCATGTTATGACATGGAAATTGTTTATTTTTTTATCATTAGGTAACACTTGCCAACATTTATTATAGAAGTGTACCAGACTATACTGAGTGCTTAAAGACTGTATATTGAGACTAATACCTAGTTCACAATACACAATTTTAGCCCTCACCTTCAAGTCAAGGACTGTCTTTGAATATTGCACAGGAAAGCCACAGTCCTTCAGTTTGCACATACCGATACATCACAGACATCCAAAAAGATATCTGGCAGGCTGAATGTCTGATCCTGTTGTGTGAAGTGCATTGTGACTGACTGTATGACTTGAAATAAGAAGCAACAGCCAAACATGAGTGAAGTGCAAAGTGAGCAGAATCTACGGAAGGGAATTTTAAAGGGGAATTAAACCTAAACTTAATAAAAGCTCACATACATAGTATATGTCCTTGCACATCAAAATATGGTATTGTTATTACATCTTTCTTCATGAAGGGGTATTCAACCTTATCCTCAAAGGGCCAGTGTGGGTGCAGGTATTCATTCCAACCAAGCAGGTTCCACACATGAGAGGTTATTTAAAGGGAAGATCAGTTGACTCGCACAAGTGGAAGGTGTGGCTCCTGCTTGGTAGGAATGAAAACCTGCACCTACCCTGGGCCTTTGAGGATAAGCCCTTATCTAGAGCTTACCCATTCCCTCGGATATATGGGAATGTTTCAGAGTCTAATTAGAGGTAGACAAGAATGTGAGTGCATATAATTTTATTTATTTACTTTTCCCCCTTTTTTTGGTAACATGCCTGAAGGATTTAATGATTATTTATTTTAGTCATACAGATTAAAACTAGTGATGATTGTGTAAAGCGGGAATGAAGAAATTGGCTGATGTTTAAACCTTAAAGCACCACACACCTCCAGTGCTTTCTGTGGCCCTCATGCATTTCTTAATATTTATTAATAAAAGTAAAACAACAAACAAACAGGAAAATCCCAGGGGCCAGAGTAACCGGTGTGTCCATTTGGTTGTGCTGCTGCTGACCAGAGACAATCTGAGAACTACTCTCAGTGTACTCAATTTCCTTGCAATCCCTGTTGTAAATCTTTTCAATGACTTGGCTATCAACTGCCCTCATCGACCTGAATTTGAAATTTCATTATTTCAAACCAGTTATTATAGATTTCTTATCAGCTGTAATGAAACGCCCTTTTTTAATCCTCATTCATGTTGTATTGCATTCAATTGGTACCTGGCTATAAGTCTCGAAGGAAAATCTCAGGGATTGTGTCACTGGACTCTCTAGGTTTTTGGCTGAAAACTGGACTGTGTGTTTTTGGAAAAGTCCCACCCTTCTGTTATTTTCTGTGTAGAAGCCCTAGCATGAAAACACACTGCCAAGCACCACTCCCTGGATCAGGAAGTGTGTTGTTTTGCTTCACAGGAGGAAACCAGAAGCCTACTCTTGAGCTGAATGTACGGTTTACTGGCACCCTCCCACGCACCATAGTCTGCATACACGCGCGCGCGCACACACACACACACACACACACACACACACACACACACACACAGCCAGCCTATATGCATAACTCTAAAAAGCCTTCATCTCTTGCATGAACCTCTGACTGCATGTTTACTATTGAAAGAGACTGGGTTGTAAAATAAAACCATTTGTGTCATGGTTTTATGTACGTGTTCTACAAACCACTGAAAAACTGTCATAAAACTCTGTTTTTATTTTACAGCCATTAACTAAAAGTTAAATAGTACCTGTAGTGCATCACGTGTCGAAGTAGCATTCTTGCGTGGTGAGTCAGCTGTTTCATATTTCAAAACATGTCGACATTTAAGGGGCCCTTCACTTTTGCCATAAATAGTATAAACTTTCTGTGCTCAATACAAAATGTTTTATTTTAGTACAACAAATGTTTTAATCTTACCGGACTGACCAATGTAAGAACAAAACCTGATTTCTGTGGCTGTTGCTGGTATATTCCCACTGCTTGTAGTTAATCATAAGTACAGCATGTTTGTGAAATCCCACTTTAGGCCGATTTATTTATTTATTTATTTATTTTATTTTTTGTTATTGAGTAATGGGTAAATTGACATTTTGGCTTGAGGTCATAGATTACTTTTAGTTTGTTGTTTCCTCTCTTGTGATTCTTCATGAATGGGTTCATCTTTAATTCTGAGCAAATGATTCCTGCAATGGGTCTGGAGTCAACCAGCAATCCACTCTCATCTAGCCTAGGTTTTTAATTTTTTTTCTTTCAACCTCTGAATCCTTTCCTGCACACTGCAGAAACAGAACCTACCTCTCATTGTTTGTGTGCCAGTTTGTGTGTGGGAGTACCTTGAAGTTTTAAAATTTGCTACATGTTGTTCTTATTCTCCAATCATTATTCAGCGTTACACCCACATGCTATTTTAATTTTTAACTTTTACATTTACCCTGCAAACTTTTCAGACACAGCCAATCACTGGCATCTGTGTGATGGTGCATGTTGAAGAGGGTGGTTTCTGAGTGTGTCATGCTGTTCTGTTATGTAATATGCAAGCCTTCGTCTTCACTAGTGTTCAGTATTGTGAGATGGTTGCAAATTGCCAAATGACCGAATTTGGGCCTATTTTATATATATATGTATATATACAGCTAATAAAAATAAAGGGAACACTTAAACAATGTTTGTTGGGTATGTTCTGCTGGGCTTTTTTTTTTTTTTTTTTTTTTTTCCTCTTTCTTCCAAATGTTTGACCTTTTCCTGCATTAAAAATTGGGAGCGTTATCTCTTCCCCCACCGTGGAA
>JBCNYG010000015.1:10691688-10702621 GCA_039654305.1 Porochilus rendahli | reverse complement strand
CTCTCTCTCTCTCTCTCTCTCTCTCTCTCTCTCTCTCTCTCTCTCTCTCTCACACTCACACACACACACACACACACGGGGAGAGTGGGAGCTGTGACCTGCTTTATGCCTGCTTTATATTTCTACACTGTTTCTTCTCTTGAGTCCTTGGTTTTACAAAACAGTATCTATTGCGTGGAGATTTTGTTCTCTATGTGGAGGACGTTATCCGAGGTGGGGATGTAGAGTTGTTGGTTAATATAAATGATGTAGAAAGAGATGAACCAATATGATGCCATTACTTAAAATTAAATCATAAATGATTAATATTAATGTTTGGTGCAGTAGGTAATTTTGGAGAAACCAGCAAATATAAATTACTAAAAAAATGATCCTCAAGTCAATTGTCTTCTATAACCACTCCTCCGAACCACACGAAGGCGCACTGCCTGATTTACTGCTCAAAAGTGAGTCCAGAGGAAAAGAGCATAGCACGTTGTCATATCCAACTTCATGTTTTATTCTCGTAAAAGCACTTATCATTATCATAACGATTGTAAACTAGTGGAAGCTCTCTCAGCTGTTGACTAGTAGCAGTAAGTCTGCTTAGCCTTGTGATAGATTGTCATGAGCAGTGAGTGCACAGGCAGAGTACATGGACGGTAGGTTGACAGGCAGGTAGGACATGATTTCATTGAAACCAAATAAAATAAATGGCTGGACTTTTTTTGGTCGGTCTTGTGACTGCTGATACGTGCTTCAGGGCGGCACTGTGGCGTAAAGGTTAGTATGTTCGCCTCACAGCAAGAAAGTCCTGGGTTTGGCTGTTTTTGTGTTCATGTTCTCCTCATGCTTACATGGGTTTACTCCGGGCTCTCCAGTTTCCTCCCACAGTCCAAAGTGTGTGCAATGGTCCCGCCTTTGCTAGGTGTTAATTGGAGTGAGAAGGAAAAAGTGCTTACAAATTAGCCACCCTCACTTTATCGGTTTACAAAATGTTGAGATAGAAAGAGACAGCGATATTTATTTATATATTTTTTACTTTGTTGAATTTCACATTTTATATTGTTTACAACAGTAGTGTTTTTAAAACCAAGTTCTTAATATTCTACCTAGAAACAAATGTGCTTTCTAGGAAAATGGATACATGATTTAATTAATGCTTAAAAAGGTATTGATTATCAAAGTAAGTCCTTTTTAAAGGATATTAAATAATCTAATCCACTGATAACAGTGCATAATGCATACAAGCGGTGGCTATTAAATAACATTTAACACCTAATAAATAAACAATAAGGCAGCTCAGTTCAATATTACACTTTGGTTTACTGTTTGTTTTTTCTGAAGTGCCTTCTTTTTTTCAAATATCAAGCAAACCATCAATTTAAACTTTTTGGTGAAATTGAACAAGCTACTGAATCCCTTTAAATGCCAATTGAAGATTCTGGGATTGGATGCATCTCATGTGCACGTGAGTTCAATTGACACCAAAGGTTTTGTAAAGGTCAGGAGGATTTTGAAGATAAACATTGCAGATGCCCACAAGAACTGACACGAATGTTCAGGATTTTGAACAAATGGTTTGAAATGATCAATAACTTGGCATCAGACTCATTGATGAAATGGTCTCCATTAATAAGGACTGTTTTCCATGAACATCTGATCGTAACAAAGGTTTGTCCAAGGGTTGTCCCAAAGATCAGCACAAAAATTGTACAAACAGTAATCAGTGCACTGGGAAACACCTGGGTTGCCAACAATTAATCAAATCTGCACTCAAGGGACCTTCTGAACTGCGTTGATCAATGAAAGAACAGAATATAGCAGTGTGTAGATGCTGAATGGGAATATATATTGAAGGGGATAATAGGGTATTATAATGTGGTGTGTGTGTCACACAACAGATGTTTTGCTATAGGCAGCCAAAAGAGTGTGGATCAAACAAAACAAACAAACTATTACTTATAGTAATTAAAATATGTTGAAATGTAAAGATTTGCATGTTTAAATGTGCAAGTGTGTGTTAAAATACTTTGATATTAATCCCATTTCAAACATTAATTTAGCAGTGCTGCTCAGATTTTAGTAGTCAGTCCAAGTCCAACATTTTCAGTCAGCGGTCTTGCATTGTTTGCGCTTTCTCTCAAACTGATTTTACAAAGTGCAGGCATATAAACGTGGTATCAAAATGATGCAATGAGAACATGCTATAGACAGAACGAATGGAGGGCAGTTTAAGCTGTGGAAACAAATATAACCAGGAACAGAAAAAACATTAGCAGCACAAACCAAATTTAGCTCAGAGGGAGGAATTGTATCAGGGAGGGGCCCTGACAGATGTACCTAGAAAAAATAAACAGAAAAGCATTAGTAATTTTTCATCAGACTCTGTTCAATCCATGTGTCATCATTAATGTTTTTTCATATAATTAACATCATGGCATGTCGACTGTGTGAGCTCATTCGTCACATTCTGTCATAATGTTTTGACGTAAAGACGAGTCAGCAGGGAATAAAAAAATGACAAAGATTGAAATAAAAAACTTATTTTATGTTAAAAATGCATTTCCTTTTTATTGTGGTATTGTGGAAGGTCTGTTAGTAGCCACCATCATACCGGGTAAGCCGGGGCTATCTCAAGGCTACTGGAGGCTTGTAGGCTGGGACTTTATGCCTTGAGTCAAAAACCCATTTTTGTTTTTATCATGCCTTTAGCCCAGCAAAGCCCGAAAGCTAGTCTATGCTAACTGCAGTATTATGAAGTTATGGTTCAACCTAAAACAGAGTTGAAAAGATTTTTCTTGCAATTTTTTATTTATTTATTATTTAATTTATTTTTTTATGGCTTTTATTTTAATTTCTTACATTATGTCAAGGGTGGCACAGTGGTTAGCACATCCGCCTCGCAGCAAGAAGGCCAGGGTTCGATTCCCAGCTTTGGCGTATCTGTGTCGAGTTTGCATACTTGCGTGGGTTTTCTCTTCCAGTCAAAAGACATGCACAGTAGGCTAATTTGCTGTCCCAGATCGCCCCTAGGTGTGAGTGTGAATAGTTGTGTGTGATGGACTTGCAAGCTGTTGAGGGTGTTTTCCACCTTTACCCGAGTCATTCACGATGAGCCCCAGCCTCCCTGTGACCCTAATTAGAGTTAAGCAGCTTAGAGAATGAATTAATGAACATTATGTCAAGATAATTTAACAAGTTAGCTTTGGGTAAACAATTTATATTAATTATAAAAATTTTATAGTAAATATAATTATTTGTTTAGCTGAAAGTGGTAATAAAAAAAAACCTGAAAAGGTCTAAACCCTATTTCCCACCTTACCTTTTAGTTGGCCTTGTTGGGTGAAAATTCCGCAGGCTTCTGACCTTGACATAGCCCAGAAGAGGTGATCGTAAACCGTGGAAGTGACTTTGGAAACAGTAATGTCCTTGGTGCTCCTAGCTGGCTTTAGCTCAATAGTGGAATCGAGGCTAGTTTGTCTGTCCATGAAAAAAAAACCAAGTACCCCAAAAATCCTGAAGATTTCTCTTAATAAAACATGGTACTGTGTATTGTATTTTACACAGGGTTTCCCTTGGCTGTAGAATCTTCTCCATATTTCCCTCCACCCAGGGAAAGTCTATTAATGTCAGAATAGCGCTACAGCTTTGCTGCCCTTTAACTTGGCTATCACCAGGAGCATTCACACTCACACTGTTTCAGACCCTTTTTATGTGCCACCATGCAGCTTTCAAAGCAGACATAAACAGTGTGAGCAGGTAAAGGTTGAATAAGTTTCTGTGGACTTGAGACTGCAGAGGTTTTTTCCTCCCTTTTATTGTATGTAGCAATGTGACTGCATTGTCCTGAGTGTTCTGATCCTCTGAAAACTCTGATACCTGCTTGCGGTAGATCTATTTAAAGGTGTGTTACTATGCTGTTCTGGCTAAGACATTTTCAGGCCATCGTGTCCTTGTTTTCCACAAGTACTCACTGCAGGAGCAGATTAAAAGAAAAGGGTGGGGCAGCAAATCACCAACCGATTTTTATATCCCCTCTGTAGGGTTTGTGAAAATAAGGCCAGCTCTGACACACCGTCGGCCCCCCCGCCCTTTTCCTTTTCTTTTTTTAATTTGGCAAGGGCAAGGTAGAAATGGCTATAAAAGAGCAAGGCTATTATTCTTATAGAATATTTTCTCTCCTCCTAATCTTGCTTCCCATTCTTACATGCTCTATAACAATTACAGCATATCAGACATTTTGAACAATCACATCCCATTATTTAACACTGTTTTTTTTCGCCCCCTTGACCTACAGCAATGGCCGCCATCCGTAAGAAGCTGGTGATCGTAGGTGATGGAGCGTGTGGAAAGACATGTCTTCTCATTGTCTTCAGTAAAGATCAATTCCCTGAGGTCTACGTGCCTACTGTATTCGAGAACTACATCGCTGACATTGAAGTGGATGGCAAACAAGTGAGTGAGAAGTGACAAATCATTATACATTTTTGTAGCATCTGTTGGGGTATTACTGGAAAGTCTGACATTGCGATGTATGATGGTAGCATCCCTTTTTTTGAGGCAGTCCAAACAATATGGTTATTTGTTTCAAACAAACAGGAATCAGAAACAATTGACACAATATAGACAAATGCAAGAAGAGAGTATTGATTAGAAGTTGTAATAGTTGGATACAGTAAGTTATTTACGTAAAACGTCCGTGTTTATCACCGAATGTTAGTAATGATACCGAATGTTGGATCATTTTGTAAAATTTTTTTAATTTTTTTAATTTAATTTGTTTAGTACGGAGTCTGTTATGCAGTATATGAGTCTAGAACAGTTTGTTTGCTATAGTGTCCATAACAGATCGGTGTTGATGTGACAACTTGGATTGGTATTAGATGGTATTGACTTGATCCGGTATATTTGACGGGTATACTTTTTATATACCTGTCTTGAACACTATTAAGGGTATATCTTACAATTTGGTATAGTAGCTTTCAAACAGTATAGTTAGTAACTGCCAGAAAGGTACAGTTAGACATGGTTGCATGGTGTGTGATAATACTTGTGTAATAATACCACATGTCCACTTCTCATTTGCTAACCAAGCCCAGTAGCCCTTATTTGTATAGACCTATTAGATGAATATTGCTGTATTTCAATAAGCTCAGTATCTTTAACTGCTGACCAGGTTTGTTCAGCTGCACTCCAGTGTTTCACTAAAATGAGACCATACAGCATGATTACCATTAGTCCCATTATGAATCACATATAATGCATGAAAAATAAGCCATTAAAAAGTCCAGACATAAGCCACTCATAGATAAGGGATGACATTTTGTAGAAGCTACATTGCCCTCCCAGCCTTACTTAGTGACTCGTGCTCACTTTAGAGAATAGTCAGTAGTAGTAAAATGATATTTTAACACTTGACCAGGTATTGTTATCGTACCTTATTAAGCCATACACATTTAAACTACTTAATTAATGCAGGGTATGGGAAAGCATCAACTTAGAAGCCCAAGTACTACCTTGGTTCCTGATTAAAGGACAAATGCTTGTTTAAAGAAACCATTATTTCCAACTGAGAATGTACAGAATATCACCAGCTTTATTGTGATCATTATATTTAATGTTTCTGAACCGTAGTAGTCGCTCCTTGGATTCATTTTGCATAACCTACTCTGGAGAGCCAGATTGGCTTGGTTTAAATACTTCATTAAACAGAATTGAAAAGTCAGCAGTGCTTTGGTGTAATGATGTCTTTTTTGCTCCTTATTATAAAGTGCTCAGTTTCACCAGTCTTTTGTTTTTGGCACAGAGTCAGCAGCAGGTGCATATTACACCCACCCATGATCTCTCATTGCCCTTTATCAGTTCCAATGCTTGGCACTTTGTCTACCACCGGACAGGTTGGTCTGAGACCTTGGAGGTAGGACTTGGAAATAACATTGAAGTGTGTCAGATGGTCAGTGGGCTGGCAGTCTGGATGAAGATCACACCAGGGCAGTGGGTGCAAATTTGCACTGCAACACTGTTGGAATTTTTTTCTTAATTTTTCAATAAAACTTACTTAGCTGTAGTAACCACTTTGTTCCCGAACAAGCTACATCCACGCAAATCCAAAGGTAGAAAAGGTGGAATAGGTTTAGTCTAGTGAGTTCTGTGTAACTTTCACCTTTAAACATTATCTTTCATTCATTCATTTTCTAAACCGCCTAATCCTAATTAAGTTGATTATCTAGGGCAGTGGTGGCTTAGTGGTTAATGCGATGGGTTACAGATCGGAAGGTCAGTGGTTCAATCCCCACTATCACCACTGTTGGGCCCTTGAGCAAGGCCCTTAATTGCTCATTTGTATACAAAGGATGATTGTAAGTCGCTCTGGATAACAGCTGTAGATGTAAATTATCTTCAAATATTTTTTCGGTTACCCTCTGTTTACACTGGGGGTCACAATGTCCATGTGGATCGAATTGGGTTGTGGGATCAAATCGTGATTAACTTGGTGGAAATATGACGACCGTGACACAATTTTTGACTGTCAAATTTTTACCAGATTATTACGATTTATTCATGGCAATCGTGATAGAACATGGGAATCATAGTAGAGCTTAAGAGACCTTGATGTACCGTCGTAGGGAATCTTGATAAACTTCGAAATCATGTTCCTTCAAGTGTCATCTCTTGGCTGCATGGTTTCTCTTTGGTGTGACTCCTGCCTCCTTTTTATACACTAATTGTGCTCCAAGCGTGACAATCCTGCTCAAATTGAGGTCATAAATTGTAGAAGATCTCATCAGAACTTCACAGAACCTAAGACCGCGAGAGCATATTGTGGACATCATGCCCTCAGTGTAAACCCAGGCTTAAGATCATTTTTTGTTAAGTTCATTGGCCCAGATACATTTTCTGGTAGGTGTGAATGGTGTCCTGAACTGACATTCCATTTAGGGTGCGTTCTCACCTCACCCTTTTACAGGTCCACTACGACCTTTTTTACCACCAGATTTCTATCTGCACATCAGCATTAAAGGGAATTTTATGCATTGTAGACTTGTACAGGTGTGTGCATGTATGCAAGTGACTTCACGGCGCGATTTCACGTTAGATATGAAATATGCACATGGAAACAGAATCATCTATTTTAGCCGTTATTTTTAATGGATGTTACTTTTTCCGTTCATGTTGCATAACTTCATATACAATATCCAGCTTTTCTCCATTTTATACCCATCTGTAGCCCACACAGTGAATTCGGTGTATATACCATATTGTACTTTTTTGATGAAAATTATATGCAGTAGTTACGGAATGACTTGATTTAAAAAGTTCAGTTTGGAAAAAAAAAGTAAAGTTTCATTTCAAGATAAAATCCCAACTGTCTTCTAAGACATTCGCTGTACACTGAAACGGAAATAGGTGACAGTGATGTGAAACAGAGCACAAGAATGTGTAGAGGCATGGTGCTTATGAAATTCACAGGGTAGTGCTATATCGGTAAAATAGCATGACAGAGAAGACTCATTTTCTGACTGTTGTTTCGAGAAGCGATGGCATAAGCAATAGTAAATGTGATACAATCCCTGACCTTGCTTTTCTTGATCAGAGGGCACACACGTGCTTGGCATTCTGTTAAATTTTTTCTCATGGAGGAACAAAAGGTAGAAAAGATTATTACCTGGTTCCTTCTTTGAGCCTTCTGCGATCACATTGTGTGTGGGCTGGGTGGGTAAGAGGAAGAGGAAGACTGGAATAGCACACGGTTACTGTATGATGGACAATGCCGTCTGTGTGTCTATATATGTGCCCGTTTTGAAATTTCAGCTGACAATGTGGTGTCCCTTTTTTTTTTACTGAAGCTGCTGCTGTTAAATGCACCAGTGATGTTATGAGTAGTCTTGTTTTCCCGACAGTTTAAACTGGTACATAATCGGTTGTGGGAGTTTCTCGATGCAGAATGTTTTACTAAATAAATTAAAAATAGCTACAACTACTACTAAAAAATAAATGTTTTATCCAACAGAATCCTTTTGGTCTATGCAACATAAAATCACTCGAGGAACACTTTATTAGGAACACCTACTCATTCATGCAGTTATCTAATCATACAGCAGCAGCAGTGCAGTACATGGAATCGTGCGGAAGCAGGCCAGCAGCTCTGCCTAATGTTCTCAACACGCTCCGTCTTTCTGTAGCTGCTGATCTCCAGGGATTTAAATACACAAGTCTGTAGTACGGAGGTGTCTATATCGTTCCTATGAAGAGCCAAAACTCAATCGGGATGGAGAAAAGTAAACAAATGTTGATGTGTTCGATGACATTTCTGTACATTTTTTAATATTAAACAAAAATATAAGATAAAAAAAACAGTCTATGCTTTAATATTAATCTTAAAATTAATCTGTTGCTTAACGCTGTTTTTTTTCTGCTAGCTGTCTGTTGCCTTCTTCCTTTTGGTCTTTGCTGCCATATTTGTTTTTAGTGACAACAGTTATAATAGGTGAGCAATGGTTTACAGTTTAATTAAAATTACTTTGAAACAAAATATGAAAAAGAAAACTTCAAGGGTTATCATTACTGTAATTCTTCATAAAGAAGTCATTTTAGTTTAACTCGGATTATGTAATTATCTGTTTATCAGGTTGGTGTTTTTATAGTTGGAGTTTTACAGCGCTTTCAAAATAAAAAAATTAATCAAAATTGGCCAAAATGAAGAAAGCCAGGTCTGGCAACCCTGCTCTAAATTTTATTCCCAAGGGTGCAGTGAAGATAATCTAAAGTGAGTGACGAGAAGACTGTCAAAATGTCTCATAGTTTGATGGAGTCAACATTTGGCAGTTAGAGCACGACTATAACCTCAACTTTGGATGACTATAACCTTGTGTGAACAGTCCTAGCTAGTGGAGGTTCTATAATATGGGGCATTTCGGTTATAATAAGAAAAATAAGATTTTGCAATAAATGGGCTCTGGGTAGCTGTGTACCTTTTAAAAATGTGTTTGTGTGAAAATAAAAACCAGCAGTGCAGTAAGAAAGAAGAAGTAAGTGACACAGTTTGTTCTTAAAACAAAGCCAAAAGGAAGCAAGTGCACTGGAAACAAGTTACATCTTTATGAATGAGCTCTGTTTTATTATAATATGTATAATATATGTATAATAGTAT
This sequence comes from Porochilus rendahli, assembly GCA_039654305.1. NCBI lineage: Eukaryota > Metazoa > Chordata > Actinopteri > Siluriformes > Plotosidae > Porochilus > Porochilus rendahli. Next base: position 10,693,488 of record JBCNYG010000015.1, on the reverse strand, counting down.
TTTTTGAGAAGCAAAAACAATACCAAATAGGAGCAAGTATAAATGATATCTCTATTTTAAGTTCAATTGATGCACATTTGGTGCGAATAAAACAATGATAAATAATTATTTTTTATTATTGGCAGTTTGTGCACCAAATTTTATCCCTGTAGCCCCATGGTCACTTGACTGTCAATGTTTTTAGGTGTTTATCGCATTGTACTGACCTCTGTTAATACAGGTGAAAAAGATTATTTATTTCAGTTCAGCTTAAAAGTAAATTTAATGTGAAACTAATGTATTATATAGACTCATTACATGCAAAGTAAGATTTTAAGCCTTTATTTGTTATTTTGGTGATTATGGCTTACAGCAGGGAAGCTTTGTAATTTAATGCCAATGAGTCAACGGCAGTTTTGGGAACAGCTGTCAGTATGTGACAATTCAGCAGATCTGCTCAACACTGAGTATTTTAAAAAATGATTTAACACTTTTATATGTGTACAAGATACACCGTGACTATTAAACTAATAATTTGTCTTATTTTTTTAATGTTATGGTGGTGTTCTGTTATTTTTGGAATTTTTGCCTTTTTATTTGTTTGTGAGATATTAATAATAGGAAACAAATTAAATAATATTTAAACATTTAAGATGTATATAATTCAACTATTTTGTGCAAATTGACATTTTTGGAAAAGTCATAAATGCATGAAGCATTTAAAAAAATGTAATGCTGCCTGTTTAATAAAACATTTTACCGGCATAAATTATAATATACATGCCTAATATTATTGGCTTGTGATATTTTACTAGGCTGCTGAAAAGACGCACACAAATTTCTTCCTTTTGCTGTTGTTTTTCATGAAGTGCGTTTTTTACGATGCAAAGAAAGAAGTAAGCAACATTAAAGTTCTGGATCAGAGGAATTTGAGATTCCTTATGTCTTTTAGACATCAGATTTATTATGCATTCGATCAACACATTTAGTTTGAGATGGAATTATTCACCACAGAGAGCCAGGATGAAGTTTGTTTTTGCTCTATATCTCAAAATGATCAAATTGTCACTTACTTCCTTTTGGCATGGTACGGCAGATTACCAGTCATCACCTGAATGCCTGAATACTGTAGCCTGTTTAATTATTGTTATCGCCTATGTGCATCCCATTGCCATCATTTTATCCATCTTCTAATTGTTATTCCAAGCATTTTGATACACCAAGACACAGCAGTAATCTCAGATTGGTTTCGTAAGCATGGCAGTGAGTTCATTAGCCCTCCCAGCTTCCAGTAGAACGTCACTGGGATGTGGTAGAATGCAGGAATTTCAAGTTGACATGCACCAGAGTCTCAAAGGAATGTTTCCCTCACCTTGTGGAATCCATGGCATGAAGAATTAAAACTGTTCTGAGATTAAATGGTAACCCTACTCAGTATTATAGTGTTATCTCGTGTTCATGTTAGTGTTTTAGTGTTTATCCTTACAGACAGTGATATTTCTGTAGCTTCTACCACTGCTAACAGCGCAGTTTAACACGGTGTCACTGATTCACATATCGGCATTTCATTTTGAAGACCTTTTTTTGTTTGTTTGTTTTGGTTGGTGGTTGTCTGTGTGTGATCTTTTAATGACATTCATGTAATGATGGATTGGTTTGATGGTTTGAGATTAGGCATCTTGTCAGTGGAAAACAGAAGAAATGTATATTTATTTAATATTAATTTATGAAGTACTTGTGTGTGTGTGTGTGTGTGTGTGTGTGTGTGTGTGTGTGTGTCTCTCTCTCTCTCTCTCTCTCTCTCTCTCTCTCTCTCTCTCT
>JBCNYG010000015.1:10672479-10691588 GCA_039654305.1 Porochilus rendahli | reverse complement strand
TCTCTCTCTCTCTCTCTCTCTCTCTCTCTCTCTCTCTCTCTCTCTCTCTCTCTCTCTCTCTCTCTCTCTCTCAGGTTGAGCTGGCTTTATGGGACACAGCAGGACAAGAAGACTATGATAGGTTGAGGCCATTATCGTATCCAGACACAGACGTCATTCTCATGTGTTTCTCCATAGATAGTCCTGACAGTTTAGGTACTTTTCACCACAATACTACACCTGGGGGTTCATCGATTCAATTCAGCTTGGGGCCACATTTTTGCAATGCAAAAGAAAATACAAAACAACAAGCGCACAATATAAACTATAGGAGCTCAATTTTAATAAAACACTAAACCATAAATCATTTTATGTTCGTTATAGTTGTGGATTTGAGCACAGTGCTACAGTACTGCTAGATACAGACAGGGTTTCTGAAACAATCTCGCTTTTCAACATTCCTTACCTGCTCTTTTATCAAAAAGAATTAATTTTTGCCCTCAGCACTTTTGAGAACTTGCTACAGCCATGCTGTCCTTTCTTCATTTTATACCTTTTTCCCTTTTTCTAGCCCGTAGTTTTTTGTTTGTTTTTTACTTTGTTTTGTGTACATGCTCACTTTGCATCCAGGAGTGAAGGTTGAGACCTATGCAAGTGTCCAAGCCTAGTGTTTGATGATTCGATTCGATGGTTCGATGATTTATTCTAATCTTGTTACGAAAAGTAATACAAATACCTTGAAGGTGCACATCTGGATGAAACGCAATGCAAACCTGACAGGAGAACAGAGTGAGTGCACAGTGCTAATGCAGTACACACTCTTATTGGCATTACACAATGCAAACATAATTAATTAAAGTGTTAGAATTACTGTAATAATCAACCCATATAGTTTGCCTGGAGGCTGCAAAGATGCATCTGGTACTCAAATTTCAGAACGATTTCCCACTATGGAATAGGTAATTATGTTAGGCTGTTGTTGTTGTTGTTATTGTTGTTAGTTTGCACTATAGTCCAGCTGAGTCCAGCTGCTCAAGGTGTACCCTGCCCTCGGAGTTTGCTGGGATGGACTCTACTCCCTGTAACCCTAATAAAGGATAAAGTGGTTAAAATGGTTTACTCAGTGCAACTTCTCACTGCCAAATTGAAGATATAATAGCAACAGTTCAGGGGAAAATAATCAGTGAGATGGTTAAAGGATCACCCCTTTGTGTCAGTACTTTGTGGAGTTACCTTCTGGCCATGCATCTGAGATGTCACCTAGACTGTACAGTATCTGCCCACTCTTCTTTACAGAACTGTTCAAACCCAATCGAATTGGATGGTAACCCTTCATGAACTGCAATCAAGTCGTTCCACAGATTTTAAATTGGGTTTAAGTCTGGGTTCTGACTAGGCCACACAAGGACATTCAACTTTTTTCATTCAGTGAGTGTGGTCAACTTTCCTGTGTGCCTCGGGTCATTGTGCTGTTTGAAGGTGAACCTTCTTCCTTGTATCAACTTTCTGGCAGAGGGCAGCAGGATTTCTTCAAGAATTTGTTGCTATTTTGCAACATCCATTTTCCCCATCCATCTTGACAAATGCCCCAGTTCCTGCTGCAGAGAACGATTCCCACAGGATCTTAAAGGTGCATTTTGGCAAGGCTGTAATGAGTCTTGATGTGGCTTTTGACAAGTAGCTTTTATCTTCCTTCCTTCCTTCCATCCCACATTTGTTCCTTCAAAGTGGCCTTTTGGTAACCTCTCTGACCCTTCTACCCCTCGCTCTTTTATCTATTTTGGAAGGATGGTCTGATTAGGGAAGGCTCTTGGAAGTACCAAACACTTTCCACTTCCTGATTATGGATTTGACTACACGCCTAGGGATTGATGAAGACTCCCCCCACTCCCTTTTTTTACAGTTCTTACAGTTATACTTCTAAGCATTTAAATGGTCTAGGAATAGCTGTTATGTTAAATGAATCAGAACAGTTCATCACCGTTGGAAGCCAATTCGATTTTGTATGCAATGTAGCATGGTATTAGTTACACCAACAAAATATTTATGATGGGGGTTGATTCTTTTCTGTACACTAATTCAGGTGCACACACATACACATGGGCATACCAGCCTCTAGCATGAGAGAGCTACCTATATGTATTTTTACATTTCAGTAGCTCTTAATGATGGGATACTCTTCAATTCTGTTTTCTGATCATGTTTAGGTATTCAGCATGTATCAGTTGATAATACTTCTAATATTATAAGTAAATGATATGAAATTTTCGTAAGCAGATACCTGTCCATCCTATTTTGAGCAGTGTTACCCCAGTATTCTATCTATATGCCATGTGTAGATCTTGAGTAGAGCCTGAGGGTGCTGGCTATAACAGCGTGTTATGTGCCCACGCAGAAAACATTCCAGAGAAGTGGACACCAGAGGTGAAGCATTTCTGTCCTAATGTTCCGATCATTCTGGTGGGGAATAAGAAAGACCTCCGCAATGATGAACACACTCGCAGAGAGCTGGCCAAGATGAAGCAGGTACTGTGTGTGTGTGTGTGTGGTCATGGCAATAACTAATAGTGTTTTCTGAAAGATGATAGATTATCATCTTCTGTTCTGATGGACACTACAAAGCACTTACTGTCCGCAACGCCCATCTTAGGAAGTGGATATGCAGCTGTTTCCTGTTTAAGGAACACTTATTCTCCAAGGAGTTTTATTATGCTTTAAGTGCGTGTGCGTGAATGGGCATGCACAGTTGAAATGGAATGTTTTTTTTTTTTTTTTGTGTGTGTGTAGTATTTACATGTAAGTCATATATGTAAATTAGCTTTTTCTGAGATTTTAGCATTGCCTGAATGACATCACTGACTATATGCTGTTTACTGTAAACTGTTTGGAAATCTAAGATTGGACACCTATCGTTTCATCTTAGTACAGAATGTTTAACTTTCACCACAAACAAAACACAAACAACCTCTAGAGGAACAGCCACCGATGTTCGAACCATTTTCATTTTGCAGTCGTACTGCAATTCCATTTAATCCTCTGCCTTTCAGCAGAAATCCAACTGCACTGCCATCTTGTGGCTCTTTCTTGCGTAATCAGCGTACACGCACGCTACCTGTGGTGCAGCATAAAACTCGTACAGTACGCTTCAGAATGCCATTTGATGTTTTGTATCAAGAAAAAGTATCTAAATTAAAAGTCTGGTTAAAACTTGATTTTAATATTTTATTGTCGGTGTTTATTTAGCAAATAGATAAATTATGAAAATTTCACCAGAAGCGTGCTGTTTGATTTTAATGTATTTCTTCTTACATCACAGCAGTTGGCCAGTGATCACTCTTATTGTTAAAACATGTACTGTTTATCAGTTTATGATGAACTAAATTTGTTTGTTTAGTATTGGGTTCATGAGACAAGCTTTGATTTCTTTTGCCCTCTGGGGGTCAGTAGGTATTATCACGCAAGTGGTTCAGGGCAATTCCATCGTGGCAGAAAATCCAATCTGATTGGTTTCTCTTTTTTTTCTGTAGTATTTATTTATTTATTTTAAGCAACAGGAGATTTCTTCGACTGTTTTTGTGAGGGCCTGCCTCCAGTATCCATTAAAATTGCATTAAAGTTCATATTATTTAGATTTATTCCATTAAATCAACAAACCCACACAAGCATGGGAAGAACATGTAAACTGTACAGCGAAACCCCCTTGCTGAGCCCAGAACTTGAATGCACAGCAAGTGACCCCATGCTGCCCCTAAGGAACGATGTAAAAAATCCAAAATTCTAATGTTAAAGCCAAATCCTAATGTAAGCACAAGTTCTCCTGATATTTCCAGCTAATTAAGTCTGAAGTTAATGTAAATGTGTTGAAGTATAATTTCACAAATAAAAATGTGTGTTTGTGTTCAGGAGCCAGTGAAGCCTGAGGAAGGCAGAGACATGTGTAACAGAATCAGCGCGTTTGGTTATCTGGAGTGCTCTGCTAAAACTAAAGAGGGTGTGCGGGAGGTGTTTGAGATGGCCACCAGGGCAGCACTGCAGGTCCGCAAGCGCAAGAAGAGAAGCGGCTGTCTGCTCCTATGAGCCCCAAACACACATGCGCGCGCACACACACACATACAAATCCACATCTTCACACACACTTCTACAAAGTGCTCAAGGAACAACGTTAACTGACGTCATTGCTGTACTGTATTCTGCATTTCATGCAACTGTGACAGAGACTGACGAGCAGGAAAGCAATCCACCTGTGCTCTTAAAGTTTGTGTATACACACAGGCCTGTCCTGCCATCTCTGACTTTTCTTTTTCTCTAGCAGTATATCCTTCTGTGTCTCTGGGAGGAGGCTGATCAATTTGATGTGTACATATACATCTTGATCTCTTCTTTCTCTTTCATTCCATGTTGTATTCACACATTGCTTCTTTATGTACTGTTTACTTATGTGGAGTGGCCCAATTTTTCCCGAGACTTGAAAATAATCAAGAATACATTTATTGTTCATTCAAACCTTTTGTGTATTACTTTGTGTTTGAAAGATTTCAAGTTTGTTTGTCAAGTTTTCGCCTAATTTGTGTTTTTTTTCTAAGAATAAGTCCATCAAACATGCAGTCTAATATGATGACAGTGAGTCCTATAACTATAAATATTGTAATACGTAATTGAAATCTATTATTTGAATATGAAATCTTTATTTTAAATGAATGGCTATAAATACAGATACAATAATTAGCAGTTTTTGTTTTTCAAGTAAACCCGACAGAAAAGCTTACAGTGACCGACCGAGATGAGGTAGTGATTTGATATGAAGCTCGAGGGCTAAAGATCCTTTGTGGTCAATGTTGCAGTGGTTTACATTAGGCTAAAATCACACAGTCCTTATCTACACTGCTCTGCAAAAGTCTCAGGCATGAAAAGAAGACTGAAGAGCAAAGATGGCTTATTCTAATATAAATAATTAAAATACAGTTTCTACCAAAAAAAATAAAAAATCTTTTTAAAGCACAGTGAACAGTAATATTTGGTGTGATGACCCTTTGCTTCAAAAACATTACTCTCAGGTACAGTTTGTTCAGTTTCACAAGGTTAGGAGTTGGTAAGTTTTACAGATCATCAGTAGAACCATGCAGAACCAACCACGGGTCTCCTGTTGACCTTGATTGTCACACTTGCTTCTTATTTGCATGCAAAACCCAGCAGCCTTCATTATGTTTCTGTATGGAAAGTGAATTATTGTGTAATATGCTTCTTCCTTTGATATAGGAACCTTTTTTTAATGTAACCACCTTTTGTTAGTTACAGTTTCCACGGGCATATTGGTAGAGTTAATATTTAAATTTGGGGTTAGCCCATACAAATGAAGTGTCAGATTTTTTTGAAACGTAATGCAGAAGCAAATAAATATACAAATAGTTAAGTTATATTCATGAAACAATCCAGTAGTCAACAAGAGAAAAGGTACCTCTGCCATGTGCAAATGGATAATGATGTATTAACCAACCTGAAAAATTTGGCAAAGACTGCAGGTGTCTGATGAGCATTTTAGACAATGATGGTCAAGAATAGGGATGAATATATATAAATATATATATTTGTACCACACCCCACCTTTGGGGAAAAAAGAAATCAATCTAAACCCGGGCATAACATTTGAGTTCTCTTGCACGCACAGATGCAAACATGGTAATAACATGCACAAAACGCACGCCCAGCTAACCTTAGTTATAAGTTCGTATAACCCACCAGTGGTGAAAGAGTTAAATGTGTGGTGTACTTAGTAAGCAGTAAATTTTGTACACTGATAGATGACACATAAAATGATTAAGTCTGTTCAGGTTTTCTACAAGGTGTGTACTGCTGGAGGAGACCGTGACTGAATGCTTTAGATGATGGATAAATAGAAGTGTATAATTTACCCAGATGCACGTTAATCTAGTTACACTGGCTGTCAGAGCCTGAAGTTGCAGTCAGACGATCTGACCGATGCAGCTGATTTGGCTTCCCTCGTTTCCCTAGATGTTCGTTAAATTGGGAATGAACATAATTGTCTTTCTTTTTTTTCTTTCGGTCTGTGTCTTTTATTTTTCTTCTCTTTTTTTTTGCAATGCAATCTAATTCTGTCACATTGGTATTTCTCTTAAAGGAATACTCCACCAATAAAACAAAACACACAAAAATATGACCCATGAAATATAGACAAGTTCATTTACTTTTTGTGTTTATTTTCCCCATAACAGCTTTGGACACCTGTTTAAAAAAAAAAAGTTAAAAGTCCTTAAAAATAATTTTCTTTTTAAATCCTTTTAGTAAAGTTTTGTGTAAATGTTTGTGTAACCTGAAACACTTCTGCTGGATTTACAAAAATCACAACATGCTGTTTTGCTTCTCATTCATGTGTATTGTGATGAACGCCAATCACTTTAAATACCAGGCATGTGCTCAACACAACTGGTTTAAATCTAGCGATGTTCACATAAAATAAAATCAAAGATTGCAGAGTGTAAATGACAGGCTTGGATATATGCGTGAACAGTAATTATATATTGTAGTCTTGAGCAATCTGTTGGCATAAAGCACACTATATCAGAGGTTCCCAAACCTGGTCCTGCAGGACTCCCCTTCCTTACATAGTTTAGTGCTTTTCTTATTCTCAACACACCTGATTTAGCTAATAAGCTTTTTAACAGCTCTTCATGGGTGTGACAGAGCAGAGATTAAAAGCAGCATTAAAATATACAGGACTGTGCTCTTCCAGGACCAGGGTTGGGATCCTCTGCACCATTTGGCACATTCCAGCTTTAAATGTATTGGATTGGTGATTTAACACTGGCTGATCACCTATGGATTACATTAGCCACTCATCATGCGCTGAAAGCCATGGATCAGTAATCCAGCACCCTACCACCAGGCCACCACTGCCCCACACTAGCTCACAAAAGAAAAGAAAATTTTGTTCAGCTAATTAACATCCAGTTGCTTATTTGACTGCAGTATGACGAGTTCACTGGAGAGAGTTAATGATGATCAAGGGAAGGAGTAGAGCTAAAAGAATATCAGACAGAATGAGAAACCTGAAATTCACTAAGCTCTCTCTGGTTGTTTTATTTAAATGTACTGTATGTTGTGACGTTAATCTCAGTTTTAATTTAAATAAAGGCAGTGTTTATTTGCACATGCGTCAGAACTGGCCTGAAACTGACCTTAGACACCTGAACACACATTTTTACAGAGCCTTCGCTGTACCTATGCCAAGGCTAATATCCTGCCAGATTTACCAAAACTATAACTATATACCTAACTGGAACTATGTTCCTATCAAACTACAGAACATTGTGTTATGGTGCCAGAGCTCACTGTCTAACTATCAGGCTTTAAATGGTCTCTGCTTTAATATGCATTGAAGAATACCTGTGGTGAATTTGTATTACTAGCTCCTTAAAACAATCATATATGACATCATTGGGTCCATCAAGCAACATCAGTTCTTGCCCCTGGTCAAGTACATGTGAGTGCTGCCACACTACTACTAGGCATTTTATCACCTAAAATGTTGCTTGCTGCTTATTTACTTGTGCTGGACAACCAGGCCCAAAGAGTTCATGTCACTTCTGGTGGAAAAAATGGTTGTTCCGCATTTGTTCAGCCCCCGCTAGTAATCCACGGGATAAAATTGCCTAGTATAGTGCTTTTTATGGTTATTTATGTTGTAATACATTTAATGAGACAGAGCTTATTTTATCATACACAAGTTATGCTGTAAGGATGTCTAATACTGGTACTCTTCAAAGTGCTTCCTGTGATGATGCTAGAAGAAAATCTGTATTTTAGTATCTAGAGGGCAGTATAGAGCTGCTAATTTGGTTATTGTAGTTTACTCAACAACGTTTCTTAAATGGTTTTGTCTTTAATATCTTAAGTAAACGAATAGTGATTTTCTCTTGTGTTTCTTTTTAAGTATCACATCTGTCTCATGGTCTTTATATCATTCAGATTCTAAATAAAAATTGACAAATTATAGGTGCCAAAAACCAGGTGAAAGGTTCTACCTGGTATCAGCAGGATTCAGCTGAACACAAGGTGAACACTTGACCACTGCACCACCTCGAAACTGGTAAGGAAAACATTTCATAGCTGTTGTTCATTAGTTCGTTGATTTATATGTCAATTTACTGCACGTGTTCATCATTCAGCTTTACTCTGTCCAATCTGATTAGCACTATGCTGGTTCAAATTTATATTTATGTTTTTACAACCACTTTTGTTTTTTGGTGAAAAAAAGATAAAACAGATAATAACTGTTTCAGAATAACGTCTGGAAAATGATAAAGTGGGTCAGAATGTTCTTGACAGTGTGTGCACAGTAAAAGTTATGTATAATAAATGAACAAGCATTTGATTTATTTAAAATAATTGTTAAAAATGTATTTTGAACATATTGCTTATACTGGATCAAAGCTTTCTCAGATAAATAATGGAATGTGGTGTGTGTTTAACATGCTCAAAAACATTCACCACCCACATTACAACATCTAGAAGTCAGCTATTAATTTTTTCAATGCCCAGTGTACTTTTAGGGTACAAATGCTATAGAATATAAAAAGTACATCTCTCCATGTGCTTAAACTAGCAAATCAAAGTGCACTCTTTAGACATGTTAGAAATCAAATGTAAACTGAAGATCTTACTGAATATGTTGTCATAATGTTATTACTGTTATAGTACACTTGATGACATGATCAGGATGTTTAGTAGGCATAATAAAAAAAAATAATAAAAAATACAAAAAAGAATCTATTTCCAGACTGAAGAGTAAGACTCCCCTTTTTAAATAATCAAGCTTTGAGAAAGAAACAAAATATCTTTTGGCAGGTTTTCCGTGAATTAAGACACAGGAAGCACTCAAACAAAAGCACACAGGAGTAGTAGGCAGTAGGGAGGATTCTAGATAAAGTGAGTCACTCTGTTATCTCTCCAAATGTTGACAATGTGATGTGAGGGTACAATACTCATGGCTACAAACCCATCCCACCCCCGGAGCCCATCTCAGCATACTCTGCGAGAGCACAGTACAACCTGGACAGCCTGCCTTTCCTGACAGCAATGGTTCTTACTATAGAGAGTGAGAGACATGGCTGGCCTTTGATAACTCAGTTAGCTGCACAGAGCCTTTAAAGGTATTACCAAACTCTAGTCATTACATAATTATAGACTTTTTCAGATTTTTAAGTTTTTAAAGTATAGTTTTTATTACAATTTGTACAAAATGTATTATTTTGTTTAATTTCATATTCCATACTTGTTTAAACTAATTGATTTAATGACTCACTTTCATTAACTGTTTTTTGTTTGTTTGGTTGGTTTTTTTCCGGACAAAGTGGATTATAGGAAGAAATACATGGAAGAAATTCACAGGCATTCACACCTGGGCGAAGCAAACACACCATATGTTGAACCATGTGTTGTGGGAGGAAACTAGACAACCCAAAGGAAGCCAAAGTGGATAGTAAGCTGTTCAGAATCAAAAGCTCAATGCTGCCCCAAAGCGCAATCTTGAGTAAACCCATGCAAACAGGGTAAACATGCTAATGACCCTGCTGCTCTTAAAATTATATTAATAATAGTAACAACAATGATGATGATAAAAATAATGATGATAATAATAATAATAATAATAATAATAATAATATGCTTTACAGACCACTGCAGGACCCCAACCTTATTTTAATAACTTTAGTCTTAGAAGAACCTTCTCAGTCACCTTTATTTATTCTGCTGGCTGCACAACAATTTTACCCGCAGGGATAATAAAGATAATTTAATAATAATAATCATCATCATTACCATCATTATCATAATCATAATGACACCACCCCTTTTTTGGTATGACTACCAGTTAAATTTAAAGCCTGATTAAGTCATTTGTGCGTTAACTGACCGTTTGATGTATGTTTTGTGGTTTATTAGACAGCACTCTGCCAATGGGAGAAAGTTAATGAAGAGCAGATGAGACTCAGAGCTGAGGAGAAAATGACATAAAGCAGCTTAAGCAAAATGTCTCATCACACACCCACACAAAACACACCCGTGTCCACTCAGGCTGAAATCAATAGCACTTTTTTTGGATTCTTAAATCTTAACCTTAGTCAAAGCAAATTCAAACAACTGATGAATATTATATTACTTTATTAATAAGATTCCAACTTTCATCTCAATACAAAGAACTGATTAATACAAACTTCTCAAACATTTCAGATATACATAAAAAATAGTCATAGCTGAGACAAAAGAATTCTAATTAATAAAAACTGTGCAGAGATCATTTAAACTTCATTAAGACATCCAACTGTGATTCTTGTCTGTATTAACTTATGAGAAAAAATGTTCTTAATAACATTTCAACCGATTTCAGTGATCAGTGGTTCTATTGAATATTTTTTTGATGTTCAAGTATATTTAAGAAACATTTATCATACGTGGCCCTGACAAAACAAGTTGTGTACTCTACTATTTTGTTGCAGCACCTTTAACCTTGATTAAAGCGTGTAATCACCATGGCATTGTTGCTGATCTAAAACGGTTATGAATCATGTATCGATTAACAAATAATCATCAAAAAAGATAAAACTCCAATTAATGCTGTCCTGAAGGCTAAAAGAGTCACAACGGGAGAGAGATTCTCAGGGTTACTGTTCACTCCTCCACTCGGGGTTGACGTACTGCTGGACAACACTCTCCTCGGTTTCCACTGGGGGGGTGGGGGGGGGGGTGGGGGGTGGAGGCAACACAGATGAGGGAAGGGAACACCGATTGTATTTATTTTTATGATTTATGAACTGCATAGATATTTTATTTTCTAATCCCAAAATCTCACAGCATAAATAACATAACTTATTCCTTAAAATTAATTTCATTATAACTTTTATTTATAATAGAGTAAATGAAGGAATTGTTTCAGGCTTAAATGGTTTTCCACAAACAGTCTAGTACTGACCTTCAGTGCAAATGTTGAGACACATGAGCCGAGCCACCACATCCTCAGTGCCCTCCACAGAGCTGCGCAAAATCCCAGTACAACCTCCCTCTTCAGTGCAGTAGTCAATAAACCTTAACACACACACACACACACACACTACATCATTTGAACAAAATAATAATCGGAATTTAAGAGCTGTCCAGGGTGAACTCTGCCCGCCTCCCCGCGACCCTAATTAGGAATAAGCGGTTCAGAAAATGAATGAATGAACATATAAATGTAAATTTAAACAAATGTCATTTTTAAATTCTTAAAGTCAAATCAAAACGTGTTCTCAAATCTTTAGACCTAAAAAATGGTTGCAGAAGCAAAATGACCACAAATTAAACCACAAGAGCTTACGATGTGATTTAGGAAGAGGAAACTCCATCAGTATGATGTTTATCATTGAGAAGTAGTTCGAATAGCCTCGACACTGAGATCCAGGAGTCATTCCAAATATAAATGTGTGTCAAACATCTACAATCTACAATGGATTTGACAGATTTCAGTGTAAGTTATGTGAAAATTAACTAAATATCACAGAAAAACATTACTGTGGAATTACACATTAGTGGTAAAAAAGTGGCTCTTGAATGTTAAAGTATCTCATAAGTCTAAGTACTTTTATATTTATAATAATATTTAATAAAAATATATATTCTTTAATATTCAAATTTCTTTTTAAATGAATGTGAAAACTCTCCAGGTTAGTGGTTTAGTTCATCCATCCATTATCTATACACTTCGCTATTGGCATGTCCATCTATCAATCCACCCATCCGTCATACTATCTATACCAACTAGATCCAGCTGCCTTTTGGGTGGGATGTGGAGTACACCCTGAACAGGTTGCCAGCCTACTGCAGCGCTAACACAGCCACAAACAACCATTCACACTAACATTCACATCTATGAGCTATTAGGAGTAACCAGTTGGTTAAATGTGCATGTCTGTGGACTTGGGGAGGAAACAGGAATACCCGAAAAAACCCACACAAACACAGAGAGAACACGTGAACCCCACACAGAAACATGCCGATCTGCCTTGAGATTTAGACCTAGAACCTTCTTGTTGTATGGTGGCAGTGCGAACCACTGAACCACTGCGCTGCCCTAATTCAGTCCAAAGGAATAAAATACAACATTTCGGAAATCAGTTATCAGTGAATGGCATAAATTGAAAGTGCAAACGATTGTGCGTACCTGCACCAGGTTGTGTCCGAACTAAGAATGACAGGGTTACCCACAACGATGAGCAGAGACCTAGCTCGTGTCGCAGCAACATTGAACCTCTGAGAGAGAGAGAGAGAGAGAGAGAGAGAGAGAGAGAAAGAGACAGCGAGAGAGAGAAATAGTTAAATTGTGTGAGTATGTATCTGTGTGTGTGTGTGTGTGTGTGTGTGTGTGTGTGTGTGTGTGTGTGTGTGTGTCTATGCTTGTGTCCGAATTACCCTTTCATTTTTAAGGAAGCCGATGTTGAACAAGGAATCTAATTCACAGTATTCCCCGCTGCTGCGAACAGTGGACACGATAATAACCCTTCTCTCTTGACCTTGAAATTCCTCCACTGATCCCACCTACAGCACACACACACACACACACACACACACACACACACACACACACACACACACACACACACACACACACACACACACACAAACCATGTGACAGTGTTGTGAAGGAAAAGTAATGATGGGGTACTGAAGGTTATATCATGACCAGAGATAAACTGAAATGAAACTGAGTGTGACCTTCAGGTGTTCAATGTCCTCGAAGTCTTTCAGCTCTTTATCACATTTTGTGATGGCCTTCCGCAGTTTCTCCACCTGTGACCCGACATATTAATACACACACAGAAAGTCACACACAGTGAGAGCAGTTAGGTAATTTAAAAAACACCAGACTGAATCTCTATTCTTACCTTAAAAGTTACTATATCTGAATGAGGGATTTATTTCTTGTAGAAACTTTTTTCTTATAAATTTTGTATATTCTTTGGTCTTGGTAACGGGTTCGACTTGCATAATTAGAGTTACATAATGAACACTGTACTAATCAGACTGAATTGTGTTTGTTTTTGAAATGTTGCGTGGTTAGCACGTCCACCTCACAGCGAGAAGGTCCTGGGTTTAAACCCCAGACTTGGGTGTTTTTGAGGCTTTGTTACGAAGTGCTCTTAAACTTTTCTCAAACAGTCCACACAAGCCATGAGAAAGTCGCAAAGCTGTCGTTTTGCTTGCAAATTATTCAGTTTTCACTCATTTAGTTTGTACTAATAATGCTCCAATAAAAAGCGAAAGGTTTTGAAAACAAAAATTTAGCAAAATGCAACTGATTTACGACAAGAGATTTGCTTTTTTTGTTTTTTTTTTGCCAAACATCTGCCAACCAATCACAAATTACTCGCAAATTACTTGCAAATTGTTGCGCGAAAAATATTCACTTGCATGTTGAGTTACAAAACATTTGGACACATTTCAAAATGCATAAAAAAAAATTATAGCAAAAAAATCAATTCTCATCAGTCGCTTTTCAGTCAAACCTCCAGTGTGATCACCCCCTAAACGGCTATTCCAAATCGACCCAAGTCAATTCCAATGGCTGTGTGTGTTGCCCTGTGATGGGCTGGTTAGCTGTTGAAGATGTACCCAGCGTTTGCCCAATGTCGGCTGAGATGGACAGTAGCCTCTCCGTGACCATAGTAGGATCGGTTCGGTTCAGCAAATAACTAAGAGATGGTGTACCTTTTTTTTGAGGTTACACACAACCAAGTACTTTTTTGCTTCCTTACGTCACTATTCATTCATACTCACTACAGCTACAAAGAGAATTTGAGGTGTGAATGTGACGCTGTTGGCAGGCAAGTGTCTCTTCCTACCTGTTTCCTGTACGGCGTGATGATGCCTATGTCTTTAGGTGAGATCTTGGCGATGCCTTTCTTGCCCTGTGTCAGCAGGAGTTTCTTCAGGTAGTCGACGACAACTGTAATCTCACTGGTGTTGAAGAAAGAAGGGCTGTTTGACTCACGCTCATCCTTCCCCAGTACACCATGAAAAATCAGAGGGAATTCCTAACAAACAAAAACGACAGATACAGACAAACCAATATCAAACCACTTCTAGGTTCACTTTGACGATGATTGAATAAAACGTCATGTCTGGAGTAGCAGCCAGATTCAGAATGTCATTTAAGTGCCTGTGTGTCAGCCTTGAGGGCAGTTTTGTTTTATTGATATTCATTACTGAGAAACTTGTTCACAAATTCTTTTGCAGCCAGGGCTGTTAATTCGGGGTACCATAATAAGAGCTGCACCACTGTGAGTTAATAGAAATCGGGCCAGTTTTCTTGGAAAACTCAACACCCTGTGTCCACTTTTCTCCTTTTTGACAAAGACATTTGTCATTGCCCAACGACGGCGTGCAGAAAAGTAGGTAGAATACATGTGATAACAACCAGCAGCTAGTACGTGGTCTGAGTCTGAAGTCTGTATCGCTTTTTCAATTCTGTCTAAAACAATTTAGGAAAAGCAGTTTAATTAAAATTCTAGTTCATGTTTTTTATTTATAAATAAAATACATAAAAAAGGTATAAAAAAACCAAGTGTCTGGAAAGCAGTTATTTAAATGGATATTGATGGCATTCAACATTCGGAGATAGAGGGTATATAGGTGATGAGCACTGGGCAGAGTGAATGGCACAAGAAGGTACAGTGGAGTTCAATATGGAAATGACATGCAAATTAACATGGCAAGCAAGGGGGAGTGTGCTACTGGTATCTTTCCCCCAAACTGAAACTCATTTCAAGAGTAGGTTGTGGATCTCTCTTTCCACCCCTCCAATACACATTCTAGCCACCACAATCGCTGCATTCTCGGGAAACGCGGTGGTCGCAGAGATGAAAGGTGGAAAACATACACAAATAATTCCATCTATCAGGAGATCCTATCTGTCTAACCAGCAAACACACAGATTAACATGACAGTGGACCGACAGATGGCCTCCCTCATCAGGCATACGAGGATTGCGTGCTTTGGGTGCGGTCTAGTCCTAAGGATGTACTTAACACATATGATAATCCTACAATGAACGTACTTCAGCGGCAACTATTTCTAACCTTTTCGACCACTCGCGTTTTCCTAGAATGCAGTGAAACGCGGCCTGAACAGATCAGTATTTGGCATTGCTGTGGAAAAGGTTTCTAGAAATTGTTTTAATTCAGGGTTTTCAACTATAAAATGCCCATTTCAGGCCAACATTATAATGGCATAACCTAAGTGCACTTAAGCTTTAGATCACACACTGATGACTGATCACTCTTTTTTGGTACTTTCATTAGGAGAGCTGAGTTCATCTAGTATATTTAGACTCACACTCACACTTAGGGGCAACGCGGAAGAGCCGGTTAGCCTAATAAGAATGTCTTTGGACTAAGGGAGGAAACAGGAGTATCCAGAGAAAACCCACTCAAGCACAAAGAGTGCATGCAAACTCCATACCCAGACTCAGGCTTTTCGGTATGGAGCTTGCATGTTCTCCCCGTGCTTGCATGGGGTTCCGCCGCGTATGCCAGTTTCCTTCCACAGTCCAAAGACATGCACGTTCGGCTAATTGGCTGTTCCAAATTGCTCCAGGTGTGAGTGAGAGTAAAAATGGTTGTGTAGCAAAAGAAGGTGCTACCTCACAGCAAGGTCATGGGTTCAAGTCCCAGACCCTGGTATTTATGTGTGGAGTTTGCATGTTCTGCCCACGCTTTCGTGGGTTTACTCAGGGTACTCCAGTTTCCTCCCACGATTTTACGACATGGACATTAGTGTAACTGGCTGTTCCAAAATGCCCCTAAGTGTGAACGGTTGTGTGCATGTTGGCCCTGTGGTGGTCTGACGAGCTGTTCAGGGTGTACCCTGCCTTCTCCCAGTGTTGGCTGTGATAGGCTTTAAATGTGACCCTAATAGTAGGATTAAGAGATTCGTGATGAGTAATGTCTGTCCGTATCTCACCTTTTTGGGAAGGTATTCCCACGTGCAGTAAAAGCTGGTACACAATTCGTCCGCACATGCCTGCAGCTCTCCATCATAAAACATGTCATTAGGAGGTTTTAGGATTGCTCTGTGAGACCTGCATGTGAGTGTATAAAGAAAGCACCTTCGTCAAAAAGTACATGTTATGTAAAGAGCTTCTGCTCG
Organism: Porochilus rendahli; assembly: GCA_039654305.1. Classification (NCBI taxonomy): domain Eukaryota; kingdom Metazoa; phylum Chordata; class Actinopteri; order Siluriformes; family Plotosidae; genus Porochilus; species Porochilus rendahli. The sequence continues at coordinate 10,675,415 of JBCNYG010000015.1, read as the reverse complement.
AGGGAGAGATATATATGGACTTGACCTATAGTTGCGCAGCAGCTTGGTGACATATTTACTGTTGTATCCAGTATCTGTTTTCTTATAGAGTGGATTTTTAGTCATCAGCCTCTCCAGAAGTGACATACCTTCACATAAGAAAGAGAGCTTGAAGTGAGACTGGCTAGATTGAGAGAGGAAACACTGGAGTCATCAGTGTGTGCAATCTGCAATGAATACACATTCTAGTTGCACTTGCAAAATAAGAGCATCTCACCGAGGCCATATTTGATGGCATATGGAGACCTTAGAATCGGTCCGAGCTGCTTTGGATCTCCAGCCAGCACCAACTGCCCTGTCTCTGCGCGCAGCAGACCTGCACACACACCCAGTTTAAACTGTTGTACATCGTACAACACACATACAGACCAAGCCCAGAACCATTCATCCATCCTGTTCATCCATGCATTTGCCAAACCATTTTATCCTACAGTGGTGACTATCTTTGCTGACTCTGGACAGCTCACCCTGTAGTACCTACTTGCAGTGAGGTGGACATACCCGCCACCATGCCACCCTGCACAGAACCATAAACTTAATGTTATGGAATATTAATAGTTAGTTGTTGTTTTTTTTACCAGCTATGGCAATGATGGTTTCACACTCCACTGCATGGCCAGCTTCATCCACAAAGATATGACTGAAATGACCGACAGGCAGCCCACCAGTCACCAGTCTGCATACACACACACACACACACACACACACACACACACACACACACACACACACTCTTAAAATCTGTGAAGAGTTTAAGGAATATTTTAACCGATACCACAGTAATCATCATTGTAATGGATGTTTACCTGCCAGCAGTAACCACAGTCGTGATCACAATCTTATATTTTATCAAGTCTTCCTTCCGTGGATACTCAAATATATCACCTTTAAGGTTACTAGCATCCTACGGAAACAAAAGACATACATGAGCACAGCCACACTCGGAACAGCAGTGTCGCTCCACCTGTTTCTTCAAAAGCCAGTAGGTGTTGCCTTGACAAACGGCAATGTCTGCTTGCTGGTTTATTGTTTCTGGTTGCCTTGGAAACATAGCTAACTAAAATTGACCTTAAAATAAAAAGTGTGCTAAAAATGTTTCAAAATGAGCTTGAATTTAAAAAGTCATCAACGTTAACAAACATGACTGTGGCCTGTCTGTACCCTACATCTTGCATTTTATAAAGGGAAAGAAAGCTATCATAGACGAATCATCTTGCCCTTTACTGTGCCTGTGTGTGTATCCATGTATGAGCCCAGATTAATCAACATCAATTTCTTACATCTTTACCTATATTGACTTTGTGAGAGAATGTCTGTATATCTGTTCTTGTGCTCGGGGGCAGAGTACTCCCTGTGGCTTTATTAACGATGGTACTCAGGCACTTGAGAAAATAATGAGTTGTGATTTTGTCACGTTTCATTGCACATGTGTAGGTCACTTTGCAAAAGTGGACCAAATGCAGTTTGAGCAAAACACTATGTGTACCTGCACAATTTGAGGAGTGTTTTGGAAAGCCTATATAAAGCCTCAAAAATGCACGCCATAATGCCACGTCTATCATGTGAACGTCTCCGGGCAGTGGCTATGGCGGAGGCTGGGTTGAGCTATAGGTAGCGAGCTATGAGGTATGTACACGTATGAGGTATGTACAGCGTATGGGCTGTACACAACACACCATCAGAAACCCGATTGACCGCCACAACATGACAGGATCAGTTGACGACACGCCTCGTCCAGGGCGAGAGAGAGTGATGACTCCCAAACAGGATCACCGCACCCAGTTACAGCACCATCAGGACTGGTTTCACAGTGCTGTATCATCACAAATCCTCTCGTTTCACCGTGAACGCAGGCCACACCTGATAATGACTGTTGTGACTTTTTTGTTGTTTTTTGTGATGTGCATAATTCATTCTTGACACCTTTGTTTGTTTTTTGAAGCCAACATGCTAAACAAATATCAAACCTAAATGTAATGTTTGCAGAAAGTTTGTGATGTGCATAATTCATTCTTGACACCTTTGTTTGTTGTTTTTTGAAGCCAACATGCTTAACAAATATCAAAATACCTAAATGTAATATTTGCAGAAAGCTTAAATATTCCAGTGTCATTTTGGTGAAATATGTGACCAGCTCCAGAAAAATACCAACTAAGTAGGAAATTTGAGAAATAATACTGAGATATTGATATATTTGGAAAGAGAATTGAATATGCTTCAAAATGAGTTCGAATAAATGATTATGAATTACATCACTTTTTTGTCGTTAATCAGGAAATGCTACTTTTGAGGAAATAGCAATTACATTTACAGAGCCAGTTTCTGAATGTCTGCATTTAAAACTCCTGAACATCTATAAACTGAATGAATCAGCACGGCTGCACTAGTGTCTTCCTAGCAACAAAGGAGTCCTATTTACACCAAGTCATGTTTGTTTTGAGGCTTCTTGTTGGTTAACCATTATATGATTTGGGGAATCCTTCTTGGATTCTCTAAGTAGGAAAAGTATTCTGATACAGAATATGGATAATAAGGAAATACCCTGAGCAATCACAAAAGCGGGTTTGAAAATCGGCTTAATAAGTGGATTTTTTCATTGTTTTACAACAACTTGGAGATGGAACTCTTTCTTAAAGAAGTATTTTAGCATGGATAGATTGTGTTTATGGATATTTGAACTTGGTCATGTGGGAGATTATGCTTTAAAGGATGTATATTTGGCAATATCGCATTTTCGTCCAGGTACGCCATTTTGAACTTACTCAAAGCACTACCTTTCAACTTGATCCTTATTATGATAGAGCAGGTGACATATATACGGCTCAAAAAATAAAGGGAACACTAAAATAACACATCCTAGATCTGAATGAATGAAATATTCTTATTAAATACTTTGT
>JBCNYG010000015.1:10635175-10645938 GCA_039654305.1 Porochilus rendahli | reverse complement strand
TAAAAAAATGTACAAAGTGAAGGTAGAGACAAATGATTACAGGCCTGAACATGGAATTTCATGTGTGTTGCCGCTGTCATTGCTGAGTGACTCACACCTTCCAGAAAATGTTGTTTAGTTTATGTTTATTTTTATTTATTTATTTATTTTTAATTCCATTGAAAGACAGTAAGTTATGGCTGCTTCTTTATTCAAAATAAATGCAAACATTTTTTCTAGCCGACTTTTCGGCAGCATCTAAATATTTATATTATTTGTATTTTGTTATTTTTGCTGTAATCTTTCCTCACATGAACTGACGAATTCATGCCCTAGTCTCATGACTGTGCGATCTCACGGGAGTGAAACGGCAGTCTTCTCAAACTGGCTAATGTTAACTCTCAAACAAATTTCAGCAGATTGCAACTTTGAAAATGCACATACCTAAATATTCATATTATGTGAACATGTTAAACATCCTGAAATAAAAAATCATGTAACATATTTTCAACAAGCCATCCACGATAGGGATTCGGACCTTTTCCGTAATTCTCAGCAGGAGGTGACATCATCTCAATATTCTGATGATCACAGGACGAAGAAAAGATCCAATTCTCTTCAGTCATTTTTTTTTCTTTATTTATGAGTATAAAAGTGTGTTTAAAGGTGTTTCCCTTAAAATAATTACCTGGTACACATAGATTCAAAAAGAAAATAAATAATCTTACTTGACTACTTGATTGTTAGAATGCCCATAATGTCCTATCGTTATCCTGGAAACAATATAACCACAAAACACAACACTGTTCACGAGCAAAATACACCAAAGAACCTGTGTAAGAAATGAGATGAGTTCAGACATTTAATAAACACTTAAATTACTTAATTCATTCATTTCCTGAACCGTTTAATCCTAATTAGGATCGCGGGGAGGCTGGCACCCATTTCAGCCGACTTTGGGCGAGGGCAGAGTACACCCTGGACAGCTCGCCAAGCAATCGCAGGGCACTTAAATTATTTAATTTATTCAATTCCTTTTATATGCTGACATGATGTTGTAGTGGTTAGCACATCTGCCTCACAGCTAGAAGGTACTTGGTTTGATCCCCAGGCTCAGAAGTTTCTGTGTGGAGTTTGCATTTTGTCCCCACATGGACGGTTCTATGTTCTGACAGCCCTACTTATATAAGATGGGCACCTTATTTAATTAGGTTGGGCACCCTACAAAGTTCCGTTGGGTAGGGTTAGAGTTAGAGCTGTTGGAATACTGGGTCGTAACTTGCCCTGCCCTTGTGTAGGTTTCCTCCGGGCACTCCGGGTTTCCTTCCATAGTCCAGAGAAATGCACATTAGGCTGACTAGCTGCCCCTGTAGGTGTGATTGTGAGTGTTTGTGTGTTGCCCTGTGATGGTCTGGGAAAACCTCACTTTCGCTCAGTGTCGGCTGAGATAAGCACCAGACCTAAGCGGTTCGGGGAGTGAGTGAGTGAATATTTTCTTATATACAGCACATCTGTTCCTTTTATATATTTTACATTCGGTATTACTTGATGTGCATGCTCCGTTCCGCCAGGGGGCGCTCCATACTGCACTACACCCTGCTCTACACTGCACGGCACTTGGTCGAGGGTCAATTCCAAAATCAATCTCTCAACCCTGTGCTCGTGCACTACGCGAACATTTTGAAATAACGGTTACGTCGCCCTACCCAGTGCACTAGGTGTGTGATTTGGAATGGGACTGTGTGGAAGGTTTCGGAGGGCATTTTGAAAAGCTTTCACGCAGAGCTTGTTTATGGAGTTTTGTTCTGGAGCTTAAACCGTTTATTGCGGATTAAGTGTTATTTTGGCTTCTCATGTAATTCCAGTATTTTTAAAAAGGTAAGAGTGGGTTTTATGAGAATATTTAATCCTGTGTGGCTTGAAAAGCTTTATTTTAATTAACGGAAGCTTAGCATGCTAACAGTTAGCTTGTCTAGAGCACAGTGCCATAACAAACATCTAAAAAATAATTAATATTACTGCTAAATGAGAGTTATTCGCCCTGTCTGAAAAGTCTTTGTGGGTGTGAATTAGCTTTTAAATGTTTAATTCACTGTTTTCTGTTGATTTGTGTATTTATATTTATGTGTTTATGCTAGCTAACAGAGTTATAACAGTGCACGTGCCCATAGAGAGAGCAGCTGTTTATTAGCATTGAAGAATATTTAAATGTAAATAAGTTGCAGAATGAATATATACCAAAATATTGCCACAAATGTTTATATTAGTTTGTGAAATAAAGGAATCAAATGAGAGGCGTGATTTCGTCTCTCTAGTTTAAGTCCTGCATTAGAATATCTCTCTACAATGCCAACATTTTGCAATGTTTCTGCAGTAGATGTTAATAATAGGCGTTATTCTGATTCAGAGATAAATTGCTGAACCTGATATTTCTGAGCAGGTGACGTGCCGTAATGCAGCGCGGGGTTGCAGTGTGTGAACCACTGGGTGTGCTCATGCCTGGGCCGCGCCCACTCGAGGGCAAGTCCTTTTACCTGGATGAGGTGAAAAGTCACGCGTGTGGTATCCTGACCAAACTCATCACCCAGCTTGGAGGGGTAAACATCACTTCCTGTACCTTTTAAAAGCTGTGATAGGATTCAGTAGCATGCCTTAGGATATGATTTAATATGGGCACTGACCTGTACTGCAGAATTATAAACCTTTTCAGGAAAATAAGAGAGAATGTTTTCAGGAAATAATTCATGGTTACATTTGCAGCATTTTGCAGACTCTTATCCAGAGCGACTTACAAGTATTGTTTTTATTTAAATTTTATTTTAAGACTAGGAACTGCAATAGAACGCTGAGTCCACACTGCAGAGTTCATTTGCAGGGGTGTTGGTGTGACGGCATTATCTCAAGAACACTTTTAATTTGAAATATTTCTAACACAGAAAGTGGAGAGTTTTCTCTATAAGGATGTGAACGTTGTTATCACGGGGAACAAAGACGCATTGACTGACATCACAGCCTCATCAGGAAAGGGCAAAGGTCACCATTCTCCTCGTGAGCAGCGACAGAGTCAGAGCAATACGACACAGCGTGCAGGAACCCTGAAAGTCCCGGTGAGGGTGGTTCTACTCTCACTCACGTGCTTCTCATGGGAAAGATATCAGAATGAATTAGTTATTCAGGAGTTATGATGAACTACATGGTACTGAAGGATGTGTTTTTGTGTGCAGGTGTGTGGCAGCCGAGGAAAAGCCCTGTTAGAGAAAGCCATCCGCAATAATGTATGTAAAGTTACTGTAAACACTCATCTTGTGTGTGTGTGTGTGTGTGTGTGTGTACAGGTATGCTCTCTCTCTCTCTCTCTCTCTCTCTCTCTCTCTCTCTGTCTCTGTGTGCGTGTCTTTGTCTCTGTGTGCGTGTCTTTGTCTCTGTGTGCGTGTCTTTGTCTCTGTGTGCGTGTCTTTGTCTCTCTCTCTCTGTGTGTTTCTCTCTGTGTGTGTCTCTTTTTTTTGTTCCTTTCTATGTTACTCTGTCTCTCTCTTTCTCTCTTTGTGTGTCTCTCTGTCTGTCTGTGTTTCTTTCATTATGTCTTTCACTGCCCCTCTCTTTGTTTCTTGTGTGTGTGTATATCTCTGCTTCTGTTGGTGTGTGTGTCGCTCACTTTCTGTGTGTAAATACTGATGTGTGCAATGTTTTCAGGAGCAGTCTCGGGGTGGTGTGTTGTCCAGTGCCGCTCGCTACTGGGGAGTCAAAATCGTGTCCGTACACCGTATCCTTTAATATTCAGTTCAATTCACTTTTATTTGTATAGCGCCTATTACAATTGACATTGTCACAAAGCAGCTTTACATAGTAAAATTAATTTAAGGAGGAATCTTAAAACTTTTCTACAACCCCCCACACATCCCTAATGAGAAGCCCACAGCCACAGTGGAAGGAAAAACTCCCTCAGTTGACACGAGGAAGAAACCTTGAGAGGAACCAGGCTCAGGAGAAAAACCCATCCTCATTTGGGTGAAACCATAAAATACAATCCATATAAGAAAATTTAATTACAGTCCAACATGTAGTCCGGTTGGTTATACAATATATAATGTCTGGGCCACCGTACTTTAACTTTATTTACTGAAGGTGAGGCTGATGTCACTGATTAGTCTTTGAGAACAGCATCCCCAAAGCCTAAGGTGAATAATTGTTTTGGTATATACTACACAGGAACTTAAAAAGCACACTGAAATGAGGTTTGCCCCTGACAGTTGTTTGAGCAGTGAGTGCACAGGAAGCTGGTGCAAGAGTGGTGTAACAAGTGTATAAAGGTGTTTTTGTATATGTGGAAAAGCTTTTAAAGCAGGGCAGTGATGATTCTGCCTGCTCAAAGTGACCGTAACAAATGTGTTTTGATTCAAGCATTATCTTCATGGAATACTGTTTTTATAAACTCTAGATCGTGGACGAACTGGATTGCTACATTGCTATGTAGTATATACTAAAAAAACTTCAGGTGTAAATTGGCCTCAGAACAAACCTCAAAGGTTTCTAACTGCATTCCTGGAAATCTATATACCGTCGACTAGGTGGCACGGTGGATAGCACGTCCACCTCACAGCAAGAAGGTCCGGTGTTCGATTCCTGGACTTGGGGCATTTTTGCGAGGAATTTGCAATAGAATAATTTATCAAAACAATTTAGAATTGCAAGTAGGAATTAATGTTTATCAGCAAGGATTCTGATCGGTAAATACATTAATTCAATATTAATTTTAGAATCTCTTTTAGGTTTAAAATCACTTATTTGAATGCTTCTACGGCCAGCAATTTAACATACTGGTGATTTAATTACAGTTTAAGCACATAAAACCAGAGAAATCATATAGCCATGTGTTCCACCGAGTTCAGAAGTTACACAACGACTGGTTTTATTGGAAACTCTTACAGCCCTGTGATACTGAATATAAAGGGCACAATCCTTGTATATAGAGCTGAAAAGCTATATTTTTATAAATCCCCTCTAACATTATTGTTATTGTTGTAATTGTTATATATAATTACCCACATACATTATATTTATTAATCAAAAATCCTGCTTTCTTCCCCACTGTAGCCTGGACGGTGAGCAGATGAGAAGGACTAAGATTAAATTGTTCTCAACACTGTATAGTCTAAGAAGATAATTACTCAAAATCTGCCTGAAAAATGTGTTTGGTAAAAAATTTCAGGTGTAAATTGGCCTCAGAATAAACCTCAGATGTTTCTAACTGCACTCCTGGAAAATCCCATCTTCTGTCCATTTTAGTGTTTTCCCAGCCCCCAATACACCAGTCAGCGTATCAGCCCTGAGTGTGTTTAAGAAAGTGTGTTTCTCGTAGAGAAATACTAAAACGTGTACAGCAGTGGGTTTTCTTGTATAGATTTTTAGTTGTACAGGTTCTTTTTTATGTTACAGGTTTTTTCTGAAGGGACTTTAGGTGGTGTGGTGGCTGAGTGGTTAGCACTGCTGCATCACAGAGAGAAGCTTCAGGGTTCAAATCCCAACCAAGGACCTTTCAGTGCGGTTTTAATTGCTTGCATGTTCTCCCCATGCATGTTGTGTGGATTTCCTCTGGGTACGCTGGTTGCTTCCCACAGTCCAAAGACATGCTTACTAGGTCAGCTGGCTATTGTAAATTGCCCCTTGGTGTGAATGCGAGTCTGAATGTTGATTTGTGCCTCTTCAGGACATTCTATAAATGATAGTATAGATAATGCCTCATATTAAACATAACCCTTATTATGCATGAAATATGTGTGTGTGTGTGTGTGTGTGTGTGTGTGTGTGTGTGTGTGCGTGTGTGTGTGTGTGTTTATTCTGGCTCTTTTAAAAGATGACTGACTGGGCTGAAGTGCTCCTCTCTTGCACATGCTTTGATGGCCTCCTGCTCTTGGCTCTGTTTGGCCTGATAATGTTCCTTTGCTGTTTATGAGCCCTCTTCTTATTTACAGGTCTGTTTACGAGCTCGCTCTCCTCACAGGGATGGGAAAGGAGAGGAGAAGAGGAGGGCAGGACTTCATGGGAAAGAAAAATAATTTCCCTGTCATTGCTTTAAGGAGAATGAAATGTGACAGAACGAATAACATAAGAGCAAGTGAATCAGGTTAGGGCTGCTGTGAGTTCCAGTTTAAGTAAAGTGACCTTAACAATAAAAGAAAGAAAGGCTCCTTCTGGATTATGCAGATAGACAGCATTAAAGGCTGCTGGTTGCCCTAGCTTAATAGAGCCTATGCGTTACAAGCTTGTGTGTGTAATGCAAAACTGCCATCAGAGACCACCTTCTTAAATTTTATGAGTGACAGTAAGCACATTTTATTTAGGTAAGAAATTAGAGTGAATGAAAAATTTAAAGCAGGATGGTGGTGTAGTGGTTAGCACATCTGCTTCATAGCAAGAAGGTCCCAGGTTTGAGTGCCAGGTGTGTGAAGTTTGCATGTTCCCCCGTGCTTGCAATGGTCTGATGATCTGTTCAGGATGTACCCTACCTATGGCCAAAGTTGGCAGAGATAGGCTCCAGCCTGACAGCAATCCTAGTAGGATTAACCGGTTCAACAAATGAGTAAGAGAGATAACTCACACTATATCTGTCTAGTATTTGGCCTCACTTAGAACTCTGGGTCTGAATATGTCTGTTCTGATTCTAGACTTGACTCAGGACATGTCTGTTGGGACTGAGGACATGTCTGTTCTGATTCTGGGCTTGACTCAGGACATGTCCATCATGACTCTGGACTTCAAGACATACTGCGTACTGTGGTTTGATTTAGAACATAGCTTTCTTGATTTGAAACTTGACTCAGTACTTATGTTCGCCTTTATTCAGGACTGGATTATATCTTGACTCAGGACTTAAATATTAAAACACTTACTTGTTATTTGAAAAATAACAAATTGTGCCAATTTCTGGTTTTATGGTCCTAAGTAAGGGGGTATCAGCTTTAGGGAAGCGGATTCATTTGAAGATACAAGCATTGTCTATGTCTGTTTTTGGTGTGCTGGCGGCCATCTTGAAAAAATGGGGCAATATTGGAATTTTTGACGGCTAGCACTTTTTTCTTAAATAGTGACATAGAAAGTATATTCATAGCAAATCTCATGCTTGTATCATCAACTAAACCATTCTGGCCAAAAAAACCAAAACATTTAGCTGCTCCACTATTTTTTAGGGTTTAAGATTTTTTTAGGGTTAAATAATTTTTCTTTAAGGCTTAATTCTGGTAAAAATATTTTCATTAGACTATACAAAGTAATAAATACTATAAACTAACCTCTGTGACACACACACACACACACACACACACACACACACACACACACTCAAATTGAAGCAACAGTGTGATGTTCAGGTCATCCAGTCACCAGTATGAAAGCATCAGAGTGTGTGAAATAACAATCTCCAACTTTCTGAAAACATTTTTTAGGGTTTCTCTCGTAGCATGGCGCAAGATCAGTCAGGGTCACATGACGGGCTACCATTAAAACAGAACGATACTTTGATACTGTCCTGACATTGCCAGAAAAAGTTTTTTTCTTCCTCTGCAGATTTCATGGTTTATCACCATATACTATTTCATACCTACCCATATTTATATTCACATCTGTTCCACAGTCTTTCAGCAGGATGCAAAATCTTCCTTTTTGTAATTTTCCCAGCAAAGCCACAGCTCTGAGATCATCAGAAAGCTGCATGCTGTTCAGCACACTCTCCCTCAGAAGTGCGTGCGATGGATGCTACACACTCATGTGTGATTTAGACTTGGCAAATATAATGTAATTCAGTCTGAACTGGAATGCAGCGCTTGGTGCATGACATGGTGGTCTGGAAGAAGTGTACTGAAGTGTTTCCTCAAGACAATGACCTCTGTCTCACTCTCACTCTCTCTCATACACTCACTTAGGCAATGAAATATCTAAGAATTAACATAAACAAGAACATAGATAGATGCTAGACAGGTCAGCACTACAACACTAAACCCTAAAACCCTCTGTCTCTCTTCGAGGTTTGTTCCTTGGAATGAGGCAGCATGACTCTAGCAGGTGGACAAAGCACATAAGTCAGGCAAAAAGAAAAGAGCAAAACATATTAGCGGTCTGTTTATGGCTGAATAACCTCAGAAGGAGAACAGAAGCTGAAGACAAACAAGAGAAACAAGTCAAGTTAGAACATATGGTAATTTTTTTGAGGTTTGAATGTTTGAGGTTTTAAAATTCTAATGTGAAAGTTTTCTGAATTGCATGACAACATAACTCTCATGCAAATAAACCAATCCGCACACATTTTACTCTGCCCTGCCAAAAAAAATTTGCATTCTAATATCTTTTTATAGAGCCTTTAGCTTTGATCTCAGTGTGTAATCTCCCTGACATTGTTTCAACATGATATTAATTTCCACCCAGTGTCAGGTTCATTTCTCACCGACGTCTTGAATTGATGTGGGAAAAATCGAACCACTCCATAAAGTCTTCTCCCTCACATCCCGAAAACTTCCAATAGGGTTAAGGTCAGGACTCTGTGGTGCCAGTTCATATGTGAAAATGATTCCTCGTGCTCCCTGAACCACTCTTTCACTATTTGAGTCTCCATTTGCCACCAGGGAAGGAAAAAGTCCATTGATGTGATAACCTGCTCATTCAGTACATTCAGCTGACTTTATTTTATTGCCACATTAATGTTGCTGAGCCTCGTCTGACCAAGTGGACCAACATTGCCATGGAGATTACTTGCTGTGATCAATGCTAAATGTGATCAAGGTTAAATGCACTCCATGAAAGTATTAGTGTGCGACTTTATTTGGGCCGGGTAGTGTACATTAAAAAACACATACTTGGATAGTATTTGGGACTAGGTCACATTTCTCTCATGGTTTGTTTGAGGAAGGCAACATAAGCACAGGATTCAGATAAGGTGGACCAGATTTAATAGCGATCTTGCAATCAATGTCAGTGGAGACAAGGAAACTGAAGCAGGAGTCCAGAAGCTTCAAACTGATGTCAGAAACTCTGGCAGGGCAGTGGCATGAATCACTGGAAATCAAACAGGCAAGCAGGTAGTCATGAGGGTGAGCAGACAAAGAACTTCATATCAGTCTGGCTTATAAAGAAAACTATAAAACAGGCCAGCTAATGAAACCCAGAGAGAAATAAACCAGATTCATTCATTCTTCCGTTTGCCAAACTACTCAATACTACTAGGGTTGTGGAAAGGCTGAGTCCTGTCTCTGTCTGGTAAAACGTGAATATTTAATGCAGTGATGGTAAGTGGATTAGAGAATGAAGGATAGACAGCAGTAGTAGTCCATCTTGTGTTTTGCTGCTGTCTCGGTGCTGTGCTCCATGATTTCTGTGTTGTTTTCTCTGAGGAGTGGACGGGTGTTTATTGAAATGTTTACTGAGCCTTTCAAACATGCCGTCTTTTCTCCAAATTCCTTCTCCCACTCACTCTCATTTTCACCCATTGCTTTTCCAGTCTCACTCAGGACATCACACAGATTCAGAGTAGACTATACATACTATATTTTCATCATAGACATTAACACATTATATGTTTATTTTTCATTTAATTGTTACTTATCTTCTATATTCTGAAATATTGTTATTCTTTTAGGCATAAATCTAACAATTTTTTTTTGTTTATGGTTAAATATCTTCAGCAGTTTAAACACTTTTGAGAAATGCTTATTGTGAACTGGCTCCAAGGGAAGCCATTGTTTTGGTGCTCCTGGTTGTGCCTGTTTATTTTGCTTGGGGAGACCTTTACTTTCACAGTCCGATGATGATGATGATGGTGATAATGATGATGATGATGATGATGATGAAGGAAGCTTAAAATAAAGACAGGAGTTAGGTAAAACATCTTAGCTGTCTCTGTGAGTGTGTGTCGGACTGTGTCTAACTTAGAATTCATTAGTCATGGAAATCATAAAATTAGCATTGTTCATTGCAAAGTCAAGTCAGAGATAAGCAGTAGGATGTTGGAGCTCCATATTAGGAGTAAATGAGCTTTATGAATTATAAGGCTGAACTCGACGACTGCAGATAAATGTCTGGGCCTAAATGTCTTTTAACGATCTAAGTGAGGGACTGTTTCAGCAGTTCCATAACTCAGGCCATGTGGGAGTGTGTGTGTGTGTGTGTGTGTGTGTGTGTGTGTGTGTGTGTGTGTGTGCAGGTACTTTTGCTCTGTATAAGATTTGCTGCTTTGTATTATTGTGCGAATCTACAGTTTGCACAAAATCACAGCTGTAAGCCCCACTGCAATATACACATCCATACCCACACACAATATTCTATTAATGCACACTCTTAAATACTCTCTGGCGTATACACTTCAAGGACTCTGGGGTGCCAATACATATGTGAAAATGATTCCTCATGCTCCCTGAACCAATATTTAACTGAGCTACAATTTTATATCAGTGTTACAGTGACTGACTGTCAGCTGACTTCAGTTTATTGTCGTGTGATGTTGCTGAGCCTCGACTTGACCAGTTGAACCAACAATGCAATGGAGATTATGCACTGTAATCAAGGCTAAAAGCAGTCTAACACTATATTACAGTGCACAATTTTTATTGACCAGACAGTGTAGTTTATATAGATCTTTAAACTAAATGTTTAGAAATAAATAGTTTGTAAATAAAAATAAAATGTTTGGAAATAATTTTCTATGTGCCTTTGACCCATTTCATGAGCAAATTCTTAAGGTGCGATAAGACGTGTGTGTGTGTGTGTGTGTGTGTGTGTGTGTGTGTGTGTATATATAT
>JBCNYG010000015.1:10619778-10631217 GCA_039654305.1 Porochilus rendahli | reverse complement strand
GCGATGGCCTGGCGAGCTGTCCAGGGTGTACCCCGCCCTCGCCCAGAGTCGGCTAAGATGGGCGCCAGCCTCCCCGCAACCCTGATTAGGAATAAGTAAAATAAAAGAGTAAAAATAACTTTGATGGCTTATTATGGCTTCCATCTGCGATTGTAATTATTCTGATTAGTTTTGTTTAAAAACAGCTATTGCTAAAAACAAAACAGACATTTCATGATGCAACAAATGAAGGCATCCTGTCCAACCCTTTCCTTCCATCTTGTTGTAGATGTTGTGGCCCAGAAATCACCAGGCACACACAATTTTTTTCCCATATGCTACGTATATAACGGACAGTATTTCCTGCAGAAAACTACCTGTGCAGACCTTATACCTTGTCGTATGCATCACTCATGGATGCACTGATGTTCTGCAGCATGAGGCCAAACATCTTCCTGGGTGTGAACGAAGGCTCGGCGCAGTACAGGAAGTGGTATTATGAGCTGATCGTGGATCAAGTGGAGCCGTTTGTGACAGCGGAGGCGACTCATCTGAGGATAGGATGGGCGTCTACACCCGGGTACTCACCGTACCCAGGAGGGGGTGAGGTCTGGGGGGGCAACGGGGTTGGCGACGACCTGTACTCTTATGGTTTCGATGGACTACACCTGTGGTCAGGTGAGTACTAAAGTCCTAATCTATATAGGGACAAAACAACAGGACTTAATGATACTTTATCACCGGCTCATCGGTTAGTCGTCTGCTTGTCTTTAGGCTCAGTAAAGTGATAGTTCACTGTGGACGTCCTGGTGTGTTTTCAAGTGGGGGTGGAATTGTTAAAGGGTGTTACCTGATGTGCAGGTTGCATTGCTCGGACGGTCAGCTCCCCCAATCAGCACCTGCTCTGCGCCGATGACGTGGTGAGCTGTTGTCTGGACCTCAGCGCTCCCAGTATCTCGTTCCGCATCAACGGACAGCCAGTCCAAGGCATGTTCGAGAACTTTAACACAGATGGGCTCTTCTTCCCTGTTGTCAGCTTCTCTGCCGGAGTCAAGTGAGTACATGATATCCTGCTGAAAATCTCTAGAACACATGTGGATGCAATAACTAGCATATAAAATGAAAAAATCCCCACACATGATGTAATAACATGCCGATGTGTCTGTTGTTCATGGTTAAAGAATATTCTGGAGAGTATTATGCTTCTTAGGCTGCAAGTAATAATCCATCCTTTGTCTAGCTTTGTGATATCAATCCAATGCATCTCACTTATGGACAGCTTGCAATAAATGACTCCACAGTCTGTCATAATGCGATTACCCAGCATTCCCTGCAGTGCTAGAGAGCTTGCGTTATTATTTATGGTATAGGTAGAGCTCTGGCAAGTCAGAATAGGTCCAGTTAAGACTTGCTGGAGGCATTCATTTAGCTACCCATGAAATCTGATGATTAACTGTTAAAAGATGAGTTGTAACACAGTAAGATCAAACACGTCGGTCCGTATTGCTTTCTGGAAACGTTTGGATGTAAAGGTCTGTTTGAACATAATCTGGTACAGTGAAAAAAAAATAGCCTCGTTATTTTCTCTAATAGCGTCAAAGAATTTTTTGGGGGAAAAATCAGATGTTCTCTAATCAGATTCACAAAGTGTCGTAAACAGAGTGGAGATTTGAACATGGAATAAGGGAGGTACGTTCAGGGAGTGTCTTTACATACATGCACCTATCCATGGTATCTTTGTCTACTTACAAATGCATTTACATTATGTGACTTACATTGTTATCTTATTTATTCAACTGAGCAATTGAGGGTTAAGTGTCTTGCTCAAGGGCTCAACTTGAACTGTTGAAACATGTGATGCATCCGCGGAGAATTTTAACCGAATCTGTGGGGGGTTGGTGTGATGTTGTACTTTGAGTTGGGGCATCTGTGGGGAAGGAGTACAGTAAATGTGAAGGCTCTGCGGTGGCTTTAGAGATCCTCCACCGAGGATATATACTTGGTCAGTGACAGTCCTGTAAACATATGTTTCATTGTTCTTCTCTGTAGAGTGCGCTTCCTTTTAGGCGGTCGTCATGGAGAGTTTAAGTTCCTCCCTCCAGTGGGCTACGCTCCGTGTTTCGAGGCTGTGTTACCACGAGAGAAGCTCAGAGTGGAGCATAATCAGGAGTACAAACATGACCATGGTGTGACCCGAGACCTGCTGGGGCCAACACTCAGCCTGTCCCAGGCTGCATTTACACCCATACCTGTAGACACCAGTCAGGTACACACCCCTACCACAGTTACACTCCTACACAGGTACACACTTCCACACGTGCTCCTATATAAGTACGCACTCCTACACAGGTACACCCTTCCATACAAGTACACCTTCCTAAACAATTACACCCTACTACAGAGGTACACCCTCCTACACAGGGACACCCTCCTACACAGGTACATTCACCTTTCACAGGGACACCCTCCCATACAATAACACTTTCCTAAACAATTACACCCTCCTATATATGTACACCTTCCAACACAGGGATACCCTCCTACACAGGTACACCCGCCTGCACAGGTAAACCCTCCCATACAAGTACACCTTCCTAAACAATTACACCCTCCTATACAGGTACACCCTCCTACACAGATACGCAGTCCTGTACAGGTACATCCTCCTACACAGGTTCACCCTCCCTAACAATTACACCCTCCTAAGCAGGTACATCCGCCTACACAGGTACACCCTCCCATACAAGCACACCCTCCTACACAGGTACACCCTCCTATACAGGTACATCCGCCTACACAGGTACACCCTCCCATTCAAGTACATCTTCCTAAACAGGTACAGGCTCTTACACAGGCACACACTCCTACACAAGTACACCCTCCTAACCAGGTACCTGCCACCGTCCTACACAGGGACACCCTCCTACACAGGTACATTCACCTACACAGGGACACCCTCCCATACAATTACACTTTCCTAAACAATTACACCCTCCTATATATGTACACAGATACACCCTCCTACACAGGTACACCCTCCCATACAAGTACACCCTCCTACACAGGTACACCCTCCTACACAGGTACATCCGCCTACACAGGTACACCCTTCCATACAAGTACACCTTCCTAAACAGGTTCAGGCTCTTACACAGGCACACACTCCTACACGGGTACGCCCACCTACACGGGTACACCCTCCTATACAAGTACACCCTCTTAAAGAGGTACACACTCTTACCCAGGCACACAGTCTTACACAGGCACACACTCCTACACAGGCACACACTCCTACACAGATACACCCTCCTAAACAGGTACACAATCCTACACAAGTACATGCTCCTAGACAGGTGCATGCTCTTACACAGGTAAACACTCCTACATGGGCACACGCTCTTACACAGGTGTGCACTCTCGTGTTCTACACCCACTTCCTCACACGTACACACTTCTACATGTGTGCACAGTCCTACACAGGAAATGAGTACTGATGATGAAGCGCTCTGTGAAGTGATTTTATTAGTAATTGATGAAGGTGGTGATGATCTTTGATGAATGCATATGTATGTTAGATTGTGTTGCCCCCTCACCTGGAGCGAATCCGTGAGAAGCTAGCGGAGAACATCCATGAGCTTTGGGTAATGAACAAGATCGAGCTGGGCTGGACATATGGAGCGGTGAGTTCCCCAAATTATCAAAATAATGTGTCACCTATAAAATGTTCAGCGGAAAGCTGCAGTCTATGTGCATAAGATCTGAATGTAAAATTGAAATCGTAACGTGTGGAGCAGTAGAGATTATTATACAAACACATGCTGCTTTCCCACGGGATTACTTCATGTCTTGATGGAAAAGTTTTGCCCGGCATGAGAACTCATGCAACACCGCGAACACAACGACACACACCCTCAGGTTATTAGTCCAAATCTGGAGGGCTGCAAAGGGTTTGCGGAAAATGGGTAAGCAGAAAGGAGGCCACCGTATATATATTTATATATATATATATATATATATACACCGTATAGGTAGCACTGTGGCGCAGTTGTTAGCACGTCCGCCTCGCAGCAAGAAGGTCCTGGGTTCGATTTCCAGACTCTGGGTGTTTCTGTGTGGAGTTTGCATGTTCTCCCCATGCAATCCCCGTGGGTTTCCTTCGGGTAATACAGTTTCCTCCCACAGTCCAAAAACATGCACAGCAGGTTGATTGGTGAATATGTATCACCCTAGAATGGGCTGGCGAGCTGTTCCGGGTGTACCCCGCCCTCATGAGATGGGAGCCAGCCTCCTCGCGACCCTAATTTTCTCTCTTTCTCTCTCTCTCTCTTTCTCTCTCTCTCTCTCTCTCTCTGCTTCATTTGTGCTCTCTCCTGTAGCTGCTTCATGACTGGCTGTGTGTTCTATTAATGTTACAGTCTTAATTAGCGAATACGATGTGTCGAGTAGAAGACCTCGCAAATGACAAACCCTGAGTGCAGTTTTTAGGAATTTTTAAGTTTTCGGGTTCTGCTCATTTCATTGTATCTTCTGTTCATCCTCAGTTTTTTTTTTGTACTTTTTTAAGAACCAGGACAGTACTGCTGTCTGTTTGTGTGGTTTGATGCTGTGTTACCCATGTTGCACCACTGTCTGTGTTTGTGTTGCAGGTAAGGGATGACAATAAGAAGCAGCACCCGTGTCTAGTAGAGTTCTCGAAACTGCCAGAACAGGAGCGCAGCTACAACCTACAGATGTCCCTGGAGACCCTGAAGTACGTTAAGCAAGCCTCGTAAAATCCTTCCAAACAGAAATAAATAGTCATTTAATCACAGGCTAAAAAAAACGACATGATATTTTTAAAAGCATGTATACAACACTGCGATGGACTGGCGAGCTGTCCAGGGTGTTCCCCGCCCTCGCCCAGAGACGGCTGAGATGGGCGCCAGCCTCCCCGCGACCCTAATTAGGAATAAGCGGTTCAGAAAATGAAATGAAAAAAATGAAAAGTTGCTTTAAGTCAAATTGTACTTACTGTAATTTAAAAAAAATAATTGTACTAACTGTCTACTAATCATCCACTCATCACTCACTCATTTGCTAAACCTCTTTGTTCTACGAGGGTTAGAGGGAGGTCGTTGGTTATCTCAGCTGACACTAAGCG
The DNA here is from genome assembly GCA_039654305.1 of Porochilus rendahli. Lineage (NCBI taxonomy): Eukaryota > Metazoa > Chordata > Actinopteri > Siluriformes > Plotosidae > Porochilus > Porochilus rendahli. The sequence goes on along the minus strand of JBCNYG010000015.1, from coordinate 10,626,098 downwards.
AAGGCAGGGTACACCGTGAACAGCTAGCCAGACCATCACAACACACACACAACCATTCACATTCACACCTAGGGGCAAACTTACAGCCAATTAGTCTAATGTTTATGTATTTCTGCTGTAGGAGGAAACTGGAGTATCCAGAAAAAAACCCATGCAAACATGGGGTGGACATGAATACTCTCCAAGCCCGGAAATCAAACTCAGGACCTTTTTGCTGTAAGGCCTGCTAACCACTATGCCACTGTGCCACCCATCTAATGAACAGCAATCAATTAATAGCAATCTAGTATAAATCTGGAAATATGGCATGCCAGATTCTCTGACCAGATGTCTGTTGGTGATAACAGAATTGTTTTGACAGTCTTGCACCATTTATATCATGCTGTAATGTTAGCAACACTGACAGGAAGCAAAACTGAATCTTAGTGGTTTCTAGTATCACTAGTGTTTTTCCTGCAAAAAACAACAAATCAGTTCTCTAAGACAGAGTGACTAATAGAAAGAATGATGTATTCTGACAAACAAAGAAAATAATTTTGGGGATTTATTTCAGAAGAGGCATCGACTAGAATCTGTGTATGTGAAGGGCTTTAAAACTGTCCGGATGTTGGCTGAGATGGCATGCCATGAGCAAGCGTATTGCTGGGAATTGGCGTTTTTGGTGCCAAGCGCAATGTTTTTTTATTCTCTAAATTGCCAAAACATAATTTTACTCCAATAATGTTGGTAAGTGAACTGATATAACAGGAAATAATTCATTTTATTCATTATTAGAGTTTAAGTTGGGAATTTACTGATATTTAGTCAACCACATGTTGAAATGTGGAATACACAGATTTTGACATTAATGGAGAGTGAATCGCATTGAAGATATCCATTTCCATGGTGAGTATACAGTATGGCTTGAACGAATAATAGGAAAAAGCCAACAAAAAAACAAGCAAAATATGAGAAATGTTCGGACCCAGTGCAGTGTGCCTGGACTCTGCTCAGAAACTAAGAATAACATGGCAGGTTCAATAATAAGTTCAACGGACAAGTATGAATTCCCCGAACTGTCTGAGACTGCAAGAGTATGAATGATTCATGTGTTGTGCATGACACAGCCTCTCTGATCTCTTTCATAAATCATATTGAAAATAAGGATATATGGTTAACTAACCAGTCGGCATGCCCCAAATGCCAGGCTGCTCGATTTCTGGGTGGTGACTTAAACTTTCTGCCTTTATTTTTCCTTTTATCCCTCTATCTATCTATCTTTGCCTCTGTTTGATTCATTGCCTCTCCGACTCACTCCCTGTGTAGTCACGCGGCCCTTCATCAAAGCCCTGTCCCTAGGGTCACATTACAAGCTTTTAAGAGTGCTTCTAATTTCCCTTTATTACGTAACGACAATGATTAGCTGGTAGAATGGCCCATAGCATCCGGATCAGCATGAGTGATTTCCAGGCTTAGCAGTTACTGATCTTTAGAAGGTCTGCTGTACAACATATTGTTGCCATATGAGACCAAACCTATACCAGCACATTAAGTCAGACAGTAATGGCAGGATGCAACACAGGCCTCTAAAAACTGAAGCAGCATAAATGCAGGATTCTCTTGGGTTTGTGGTTTGACTCATGGCTACTAAATTTTAGTGACACTAATGCTTTAACATTTATGTCTTATTAAGGCACACATGGATGTGGTTGTGTATTTATATGTCTGTTTATGTCTGCACATTCGCATCTACAGAAAAGAGAAATGACAAAATTAGGAAAGCTGAGTATTCCTGAAATCTAGATGGATGGGTTTAAGTACTGTGCAGTCCCGAGGAAACGCTTTTGTGTGAGTCGAAAAAGTTCCTTCCTTGGATAATGTAGCATATGAATTCTTCCAAGCTAAGGAATGGTGACCTCATTGCTACGGGAGACCTATACATCTGCTCCCTCATTTTTTAAGCATTACATGAAGGAAAACAAACAGCTCCTGTAGACTACACTTCTCTTACACCCCGGTGCACGTCCCAGCCTTCATTTATCCTCTTGATCATCAATCATGATAAACACAGTACAGAAATCATGGATTATGATATTCATATGTAGGCGGCTACAAAAGTTTGTAACCCTAATTTTTTTTTTTGCATAGCACATATGCCTCACAACGAGAAGGTCCTGTGTTCGAGTCCCGGGCTCGGCTCAGCCATTTCTGTGTGGAGCTTGCGTGTTCTTTTCGTGCTTGCATGGGTTGCTTCCGGGAACTACAGTTTCCTCCCACAGTTTAAAGAAATACACATGCCGTTTCAAATTGACTTTGGGTGTTACCATGAGTGTGAAGGGTGTTGGCCATGTGTTGGTTTTGGGTGCCCCAGATTTACCTAGAGTTGGCTGAGATAGGATCCAGTCTCCCCAAGACCCCAGTAGGATTAAGTGGGTTGGAAAATGAATGAATGTGTATGTATAGTGTAAATAACATAAAAGGAAAATAATATAAAAGGAAACAGAAGTTTAAAGTTTTGATATATATATATTATATATATTATAATATATATATATATATATATATTTGTGCGTGTGCGCATAAATATCAGTATATCAGTAAATATTTACGGCATACTTATAATGGGAAATCCAAGCTGAGTTTTTTTAATGTAGTTATACTGCGAGAAGCAAAATCTGCTCCAATCCAAGATGTCTTTGTCTTAAGGTTAGTTTCTGTAAAGGCTTTTCATTAAGACCACTTCTTTCAACAAAACAAGCATTATATCTAATAACATGGAAGAAAGACAGGATGGATAACTGGACACTATGTGCTTTGATAAGCTTGGCTTTGAAATACTTGAAAAAAGCCACACACACACACACACACACACACACACACACACACACACACACACAAGCCCTACTGTGAGACAAGCATTTATAGCTGTCACTATGTCTCGCTTTACTGTTATTAGGATAATTAGCTTGATATTAGTTAATCAGGAGTGTTCCTTGCATGAGTGATACCTTGTGATCTAAATCATTACTCTAGTATATAAAACATAATAGCTAGGCCACTGAGTTCCTTCCTCCCTCTTACATACACACACACACACTACAGTAACGTTCTTATCACACCCTTACATTACATATTATTTATGAACTATATCATTCAAGTCAATTATTCTTTTGAAAAATATCAGCATTTATCTGACACCATACTTCCTCTATAATTTGAATGGGTGTTTTGGACCAATGGTTGTACAATTATATTTCCTTTGATTGTATTTTATTTATGTGGTAATATTTACATTTTTGGTTAGATAGTGTTCTTAGTGCAGACTTATCTTTAGATTTAGACCTTTAAAAAAAAACAACGCCTTCTCTCTCCCTCGCTCACCATCTTTCAAAAAGTTCTGTAAAATCCTTTGAGGTCTTCCAGTCCAAAAATCTGGCTTTATCTGGAAAATGTGCAAAGCTCTAGGCTGTTTCTTCTCTTCACGTTGCTGCCTCCATTCACATTCGTTATCAGTCAAAGCAAGGCAACGTTAGAGGGATATGACTGGTACATAGCACATAGTTGTGTTCTCAGTAACAAGTAAGTGGTATTATAGTAAGGCCTAGAGTTCTTTATAAAGTCCTTAAAGCATTTTAAACGCGGCACAAAAACTCTACTTGAGGAACAACATATCTTTGGAAATTCACAGAAATCAATACATAAAATCCACCAACAAAAAAGTTCACAGTTGCAACACAGCTCATTCTTATACTCTTTGTATCCTCTGCCCAATTCAATACTATAAAATAAAGAGCAAGAGAAAGGCAGAGTAATGTGCCGGGTTGGACATAATGTGCAAGGCGCTCATGGGAAATGCAGGGTTTTGTTTTTTTAGTTGTAGTGCTTTCACAGAGAGTTATAATAAAGCCATGCAACAAGGAATGGGGATCAGGGAGAGAAGCCATGAAGGATGGACATCATATCCCAGAATACCATCGTTCACAGGAGATCTTGAGGAAGCCGAGGAAAGGCAGAACTTGGGCCGGTCTCAGGTCTGGTCCAGCCACTCGGCTCGTTTTGGAGCTTTGCAGGTGTGTATATCCACAGCCTCTTCACAGTCTTTACACTCAACAGCACAGCACCATTTAAACTTACATTCGCACTTGGTGATGCGCTTCACACGTGTTGTATCATAGCCTCGTCCACAGCACATCACCTCACAGCCATCAGTCCCTCGAGATGATTTGTTGCAGACACGGCCAGCTGTACCCAAAGAACCTTGAAAGATATGAATAAATTGAAAAGTTTAAACTGAGTTTATTAATTAATATAAAATCAATTAATTTTTTAGATATAGTTTTATACACTGCCCTGCCAAAACAATTCGTCACCACCTGGATTTAAATAAGCAAACAAGCAAGAGCCTGTGATTGGATAATTACTGCAGAGATTAATAGGTTTCAGCTGCCAGGAAGTTGTTTAACTGATGCAGTGAGTACCTACTCATTTCTTAACCAACATATCCTACTTGTGGAAAAGATGCCACTATATTTCAGAAGGGTCAATGTACGCATCATGCATGGTGGCCACTGTACAAGCTCCTGGAAGCAATGAAAATCTAAGATTGCTTCAGCTGGTCAGGTTGAGGCTCAGCAATGTTATGTGGCAATGAAATAAAGTCAGCTGACAACCTGAAAGTACTAAATAACCACATTACCCATTAATGTACTTTTTCTTCTCTGATTGCACTGATAGAAAATCTACAAATATTGAAAGAGTGGATCAGGGAGCATGAAGAGACACACACATGTACTCATACAACAGAGTCCTGATGTTAACCCGTATGTGCAGGAGAATATTTTATTTGGTTCAACTCTCCCATCCTGAACAAAACAAAATCTCAGTAAAAAATGAATTTAACTCTGGGCTGTGTGTACTGCATATACATTCCAACAATTTCACGCCAGAAGGGTGTGCCTCGTGCATTTATTGTGTTTTTAGGGTTAAACAGGCACTGGACAGTTGGGCCCCTGTGCTAAAAGAATTAGTGACACTGGAGTCTCCCCGTTCCCTGCGGCCATGCTCCCATCAACTTGAGAGACGTGTTGGCAGGAAGGAATAGCTTTTGAAAAATGAGCCTGTTGTATCCTTGGGCGTTCAAATACCAGCAGGAGTGTGGAGGGTGGGGGCCAATTACTGAGCCATTGAAATGACTGAGTTGGTAAATTGTCTATCTGAGTCAGACACAAAACCAAACCAAACATAAACCAGACAAAACACACACACAGCAACATGGGTAACGCTCCACTGCCCCAGTTTGCCATTAGCCACGACAGTAATGCAACCCTGTGCAGTGCTCACTGCCACTCATGCCCTCTTCTACACCTGCCTGATGCAGGTGTTGCAATTATATGACTCAGCAATTGCTGAAAACAGTGTTCCAGCCACTGAGGTCAGGGTTGTATACACTGTGGAGCTAATTTACATGGAATAAACCTGCTTTAGCCTTATATATGTGATTACTAATGTAAATGAGTATGAAAGTGATGGTTAAACATTGTTTTGTGATACAGTGATATTTCATGATATTAAGTTTGAAATATATCCAAAATATATTCAGATTCATGACATCAAATGCATATTATATGACAAATATAAGACGGTGGTTAGCACACTCAAGTGGGTTAATGGGTTTGATCCTGCCAGTTGGCTGGGGGCATGTCTGTGTGGAGTTTGCATTTTTAGATAGATTGAGATGTGTGAGGTGTGGTCATGAAATTTTAGCTGACTGTAACTGACCATAAGCATGCTCGCCTCACAGAAGAAGGTCCTGGGTTTGAGTCCCAGGTTTCTGTGTGGAGTTTGCATGTTCTCCCTCTGCTTGCATGGATTTCCCATGGGTACTTTGGTTTCCTCCCACAGCCCAAAGACATACACATTAGGTTAACTGGCTGTTCCAAAATTCCCCTCGGTATGAGTGTGAAAGGTGGTGTGTGTTGGCCCTGTGATGGTCTGGTGAGCTGGTCAGGGTATACCCTGCCTTCACCCAGTGTTGGCTGAGATAGGCACAGCCTCTCCACGGCCCTAAGAGGAGTAAGTTGTAAGTTGTTTGGCAAATAAGTGACAGAATAAGTAACTAACCATAGCCTTTCTTCAGCACTACAGCCTCAGAAGCCCCTATGGTTGGGTCAGTAAATAGTATTTCTATAGTAAATATATTGACATGTTATATTGCACTAATAATTTTTTTCTTTAGTGAATAATTAAAAAGTATTAAACTAGTAAAAAAATTACTTTTAAATGTATTATGGTATGAAAACAAGACTAATATTAACAGATATATATTTCACTATTATGTAATA
>JBCNYG010000015.1:10521403-10547200 GCA_039654305.1 Porochilus rendahli | reverse complement strand
CTGAGATGGGCGCCAGCCTCCCCGCGACCCTAATTAGGAATAAGCGGTTCAGAAAATGAATGAATGAATGAATGTTAGAGATTGGGATGTGTTGCCATCAAAGCTCTTCCTGAGAAGTCCATGCTTATTTCAGCAGGACAAGGCCAAGCTTCATTCTGGGGAAAAAACAAAAAGCAGTCCAATTTTTAAAAATATATATTTTACAAATTAAGAAATAAAACCCACTGGGGAATGCTCTTATAGTAAATCAGTGATGTGGTGAGATGTGGCCTGACATGAAGTGGTGTTACCATCCCGAAATTGATTATTTCTCAATAACAACAAAACCTGATATAATCAATCCCTTTAACAACACAGCTATTTACCAATTACAATTTGTAGTGGTAGGGTGCTGGCTTTCTGATCCGAAGGTTGGGGGTTGAAGACCCACTATCACCAAGTTGTCACTGCTGCCCCTCCAGTGCAGCTAACTGGGTTATTAAAGGCCAGCCATGTCTCTCACTGTCTGTGGTGAGAGGTATGTAAAGGAACAATTGCTGCCGTTCGCCATTGGGTTGCTGTCAGCGTGTTTCTGCCCTGCGATGGCCTGGTGAGCTGTCTAGGGTGTACTCTGCCTTCGTCCAGAGTCAGCTGAGATGGGCGCCAGCCTCCCCTTGACCCTAACTAGGATTAAGCAGTTCAGAAAATGAATGAATGAAGAAACACTGAAAGTAAACAGAAAAAGTTTCCTGTAAACGAGTTCTTGACATAGAAATGATTAAATATTTAAACAAAGGCATTAATATACATCTGTGATGAGAAGTACTGCCAGAAAAAAAGTATTGTCTGAGCTGCCCTTATAAGAAACGAATCATCTGACTAATGAGATTTGAGAATTCCACCGACTGGAGTGGTAGCGTGCCTCTGTGATGCTCAGTTGTTTATTTTTTATTTTAATATATTTTTTCGGAACTTTAAGTGTTTGGAGAGAGAGAGAGAGAGAGAGAGAGCCTTCTTGACGGGATCTTATACTCACGTAAAATAACTTTAGGAGAGATTGTTGCACCGAAGAACTGAATAATATTGTGTATAATCGCTCCATTATTTTGGTTTCATTTTGCCAGAAGACAGTAATGAGCTCCTGTGCTTCTTTGGCCGCCCTGGACCAATCAGAATCTCCTGACCTATTATGGTAATGGCCGTGACAGGCTGCTACCCAGGATGCATTGCGTTTTGAGGCTGGTCTGCTAGAGCTAAGATGACCGACTTTGAGGAACCGCTCTCCGACGAGGAGAAGGTAAACGGATTTTGTTTAAATTAACGTTTTTCTAAAGAAATATAAAGTGGCATATGCCATATTATCTATCTATTAAAGCGATATCTAACAACTCGTATTAATTATGTTGGTGCTTTGACAGAAATCTGACGGCGTTTAGCTGGCTAGCGCTGTAGTTAGCTTACTTAGCTTACACAGGAAGCTACACAGTAGCTGCCCGTTTAGGGAATGCCCAGCCTAGTAGTAAACAGTCCTTGTTTTGCTAACGAAGCAAGCGTCTTTATTTAGAAGTTGATTTTATGCGGCAGTAGTCTTAGCTGATTTATCCGTCTGTGAATGTTAATGAATATATTTTTGTTTATGCGCTGACTGTTCCGGAATCGTGGTTTTGATTGAACGCGTTTGAGCTGAAGTTGTTAGCCGGGCGTTAGCTCGCTTAACTTGTCAAAATGACTAACTGTACAGGAAGTAGGGTCGAGTCGCTAGCCAGCTAGCTGCCATAAATAGACCCCTGTATTCTCACACTGCTGTAGGGTTTGATTTCGCTGAGAAACCAGTCACAAACATGGAGTGCGTGTAACTTTAACGTACAGCCCACCCTCTGACGGGAGATTATTAAAGATTTATTTCCTACTACCCAGCTAGCTAATGCGTGTACCTTGCAAATGAGTTCACTCAAGTGACTTCTAAGTTAGCTGCCTGCTTCTGCAATAAAACATAAAATTACACGTCTTGTTTGGTTAGTCATGGCGTCTGAATACCTGCATGCAGTCATGAGCAGGATGTGTTTCCAGGATGTAATGTAAGGCGCACAGTCCGTGTTGTAAGTTTCCTGATAATAGATTTTGGGGAGGGGAGAAAAGCCCTAAATCTTCTGGATTAATGGTCTGATATAAATGCTCACACTTCTGTCAAAGGTCTCTGCCACTGTATAGTCAGTGAGAGTATAGAGTAAAGGCATTAACTGTTAGCTATTTGTATTTCTTGTATGCAAGTCACTTTGCAAGTAATAAACATTTTTAATTAGTTTAATAAATGACTTAGTTTACAGGTAAAGTTTCTGGGTGTAAGATTCAAGAAAACCACAAATACATCTGTGCTTTGTGTATGAATGGGTACATTTTAAGTAGTTGAAATATATTTTAATATTATTTTGTTTATTAGCTGCCTTCTAATACACTTGGTGAAATCAGTTTTTAGCCTTCAAACAAACTTGAAACAAATTTCTAATTAGAATTGTGTAGTTATAGTTTAGATTTTTCATTTTTTATTTATTAAAAGCTTCAAATATAATGTTTGTTATTAATTGACCAATCAGTTGATTTTGATGTTTTGTGTCAAGATTTTGATAATCCTGGGGAAAATGCCAGGGGAGCAAGGTGCTAACCTCTAAAATGTTTATTGAATGAATATTTGTTCATGTTACGTGTGTTTTATGTGGTGAGATCAATACATGTTTTGTCTGTTTGCCAGGCACCAAATCTATGATCTAAAACCACTCAATATATGCATAATAAACTCGAAGGTACCAGTATTTCTGATGAAATGCAAGCTTGCATCTTGTGACACTATGTTTTGATATGTAACCTCGAGGAATTGGTTTTAACACCATTGCTTTTACAGGTTCACCATTTGTTCTTTCATGTCAACACATGAAAAAATGGGGTGGTGGGGGGCCGTAATCAGCACCTTGATTGTGGTTAGTTTGTTTCCGTTGATTTAAAGTCTTAGTCCTCCTTTGTACATTTGCAGCTTGAAGAGAGGAAGTTCTGCACCTTATAATTCTCACTTCTTAGTTGTATAGAAATCTGTTGAGCTTATTGGTTAGTACTGAGTGCAGAGTAGAACGCGGTAACCTGAGTTGTGAAAGTTAAATGCTTTTGGGCTGTAACTTTGTGTGAACACATCACTGACTTTGGACATGGCTGTTTGTTTTACTAACCCCAAATTTACATCTCCATGTCCTCTCTATGCATTTGAGCTTTTTGAAATACTTGTTAGATATGTATGACGTGTGTAACTGTAAATTTGACAACTTTAAGTGTTATAAAAGAGAAAAAAGGGATCTATAATTTCATGCAAGTCGAGTGCATTTCCAGCGTAATAATACATTTTGTGCAATATTTGTTCTTGTTTTGTATTTCATTTCTCAGTACAAATTTATGTGCAATATTTTTTCCGTACTTAAGTGCAATTTTGAGGGGGCTCTGAGTCCAACAATTTCATTGCCGGTAGTGATGTTTCTTTGTTACCTGTACATGACAAATAAAGTTGAAACTTGAAACTTGAACTTGCCTAAATTGGAGTAAAGGATCTATATAAAAACTCCTTTGGTTAATTTTGTAAAAGTATTACTTTATAATTAAATAATAGAAAAAGCTTATCTACTGACAGGTGTTAGCCAACCTGGAGTAGAATGAGGTGAGGATAATTAAACAATGTTTTTTTTAATCCATTTTATTTTAAACCTGAAATAATCTGCTGAAGTCCGGATTTATTTATTAATTTATTCTTTCCTATCCCTTTCAGATAACTTTGAATCCAGTTGTCTCCATATTTAGCCATTTCCTCTTTTTTTCATCTCATTGGCTTGGAGGCTGAAAACTGTTGCAGTTACTTCCTCACATGTGTGAACATTTTATGTACTGTAGTTGGACAGAATCTAGCCACTTAAACCACAGTAGGGTTTTTAGGCTGCACAACAGTGAATAATTTAAAAAAATGTTGTTTTTGTGCTTGTCAGGTAGATTGAGTTAGAAGTTCACAAAGAGGTGTACATGTCTGCATGTGCCTCCATCTTGAAGGAAAAATTCTAGATTGTAGCAAAACATCATAAAAACTATATGTGGGACATATATACTGGGTGACTGAGCCATGACCCATGTTATTTTTATTTTTTCAAGGAGGAAATTTAATTTTCGACGTGAGAGTTGACATAAAGATATTTGATTGAAAAAATACTTTAATTTTGAATCATTCAGTCTTGTTATGAAGCTTTCATAGCTTCTGCAGAAACACAACACTTTACGATCAGCTCCATAATCTCATTTCACTTTATAGCTGCATAAAAAGTTTTCTCCATGGTCCTAATAATAATGTCACAAACCCCTGATACCCATGTGATGTTATGGATAAGAAACTCTTAAAAAAATAATAATAATAAAAATAAAACACTTACCAGAATTGGCTACACCCAGAAGAAAACGTGTTTGTTGCATTCAAATCAAGAAAGTGAACCGAAAGAATTTTTGGAGCACGGCCACTAGACAAGTACTGTGTTTCTAACATATATTTTCATTACATATTTTGCTGTGTAGGAGATGAAAATATCCCCAATTTAGCTTCACTGGTCCCCAATTAAACCCTATGGAATGACTCTGTTCACTCTTTTTGGTGAACTCTGTGTGGTTTCTACAACGAGCATAATAAACTTTCTTGCATGCTGTTGAATTATTAGTGATGTCTTTTATTCATTAATGTTAATTAATCTTCATTCCAATCTACTCTAAAGAAATTCATCCAGTATTATACTGTTCAACTGATTGATGTTGGTTTTGCAAAGTGTAATTTTATTTTGTTAGTTAAATGGCACAACATGGTCTGTTTTTAGTGTTGAGTTATTTTAATGTTTTTTATTTTGATGTGGACAACACAGTTGCATTAAAATTGTAGTCTATGAACATTGATCAGATGTAGACTGCTTAGTTGCTAGTTTACAATCTTTAATGTTAACACTTCAATATGTACCAGTTTTTTGTTTTTACATTAATGATATATACTACACATAATGTAAAATATAGTTTTTCTGGAAATTATAAAATTTTGTATAATTACATTGAATAATTTGTGATGAATATGCACACATACTAATCAAACCAGGGGACTCTGAGAGCACAAAGGTCCTCCAGGCCCCGTATGAACCACAATCTTACCATGTTAAAGAATCCTCTAAATTCCTTTCCCCCCTGGATTTAAAATTGAATATGGATTATCTACAAACTTTAATGGAGTGTTCCTTGCCCTTTGGTAGAAGTTTTATGAAAATCAACACGCAAACTTTATAAATTTGCTAACAAACCAAGGGTAAAATATAACCTCCTTGTTGGAGGTAAAGATGTAAGATAAAGACTGCATTTGGCCAAAATACACAAGCCAAAAGTAATTTTAAATGAATGGCCATTTGGGAAACAAAAGAGCCAGCGTTCCCATCACTAACTAGCATTCTACAAAGTCAGTTTACTGCACAGAGTTGTCAAGTGTGAACAGTGTCTGCTATAGATTTTGCCTTGTTGACATTCTAGGCATGACAAGCATTTTTCAGAGTCATTAATCTTGGTGATAATACAGTGCAAAATATAAATTTCTGGTCCATCTGCATTAGTGATGTGCATTTGGTGAGCTAAAGTGCTGTTTTAATGTGAATGGAAACCAATTAAAAATGCTTAAAAAAATCTGCGTTTGACTTAGCCTCTGTGGTGTGTGCAAAGTTTCAGGATGAGAATAATCCCTTTCTTTTTTTTTGTTTAAGAATTCAGCCAATTCTATTTATTACTGTCACACGTCCCTGGGTAAACAGTGTGACTGTAGAGTAGCTGTTTTTGGAGAGTTATTGCTTTAAGAAAGTTTCTTAACATTTACAATATTGCTTCTGCTTTTTGTGCAGGTCCGCATAGCAGCTAACTTTGTTACCCATGCTCCACCCGGCGAGTTCAACGAAGTCTTCAATGGTGAGTTTGTCACTGGTTTAGTCCCATAGGGTGTTATGCAGTGGAATTGACAGTGTAGGTTTTTTTTTTTTCAAAACAAATTGTCTTTCATTTCACTTTACATAAGTAACTTGCTGTGTGGGTGCATGATGTAAAACAGGTTTCACACATTTTGACTGGAAAAAAAATACTGGTGCCTGAAGCTTGGCGTCAAGGGTGGAACCACTAGCTGTTATCTCACTATTGTGCCAGGTCTGTCTTAAGGCTCTCAAGGCTTGTAGCCTGGGGCTTAAAGCCTCAAGCTGAAAACCTGTTTGCGTTTCTATTGTATGTTTATAGCCCAACAGTTTCCCCACACATTTTCTGTAAACTTAGCCACCCCGCCTAATATACCTGACCTACAGAAGACCCAATGAAAGAGATCCAGGGCGGACTGATCTACACTTGGTGTAAAGCATTCTAACAAATCCAAGATAAGAAAATGAAGACTTGGCAAAGTTTATGCCAGCAACCTATATTAGCTGCACAGTAACAGATTTGGTTTTGAAAACTGAAAAGTGCACCACCATTTACATGACGTGCCCATTGTAGCAAACAAATGGACACCCATTACAGCAAACAAACAAGTACATGTACATGTGTAACTACTTGTATACAGAGCCCACATACAACACAAGCTGGTCTATGCTAACTGCATTATGGTGTTATGGTCAAAAACTTACTGCTTAAATGAAAACAGCCAGTGGTGGGTGGGTGGATCACTCGGGACAGGTGGTAATATTGTCCTGCTTTAAAATGGGAAAAAAAATTTACAATGTAATTGTTAATTAGCTTTTTTCAAGCTTTCAGCTGCATACGTTTTGCTGTTTAGCTAGAACAATTAAAGGTCGAGTCTTGCGTGGGACATGAGCAGGCTCAAATATGTTGAATCTTACCTGCTAGGCATGTTATTATCATTAGATCAAGTATTCTAGCTGATAAAGAAATTTTTGAGCGAGCAGCGTTAGCCCTCCGAAATCCCTTCAGTCCCATATTGTGTAACTTAATTATATACATATCAACATATGTAAATATTTCATGTAGCTATACTGTTTAAATCTACTCAAACATCTATAAAATTAGTATCTACATAAATAGGGTGCAGTATAATGTATATATTATATATAAACTTTTTATTGTTTTAGATGCACAGCATGGCACAGCTCATTACAATCTGTTAAAGTAATTTGGTCATCTATGAAATATTAACTAACCTTAAAGATTTATTATGTAAAAGATGCTTCTGGAACATGTGAGTCGTTACGTCAAATGGGGAGGAATTGACTTTGAAGCCTTTATATATACTGTATGTATTTCTGAATCAGTGAATTGAGTCTTCTCGGAGTCGGTTCCCGGCCTGCCTGGCTCACGGGTAAACACTGGGCCAAATTCCTCAGGCTTCTAGCCTCATAACAGTCCCAAGGAGGTGCAATCATACCTCAGAGGTGACGGTAGAAATTGTGATGTCCTTGGCTCTCACTGGCTCACCTGGCTTTGGCTCAGTGGTGGGATCGTAGCTAGTGATGTCAGTAGCTAGGGGAGGGCCTAGCACAAGAAATTGTTACATGCCAGCACTATTTAAATCTAAATTTAATGTAGTATCAATTTTTCAAAGCAGAGGGACTCTGTTTACCCTGATCTTTCTTTTTTCCCTCCTGTATAGATGTGCGGCTTCTCCTCAACAATGACAACCTCCTCAGGGAGGGGGCAGCACAGTAAGTGTCTTGGTTCACTCGTAACATTTCTCTTCAAGCGTGCGAATATTGTCCCGTCTTATTTTCAACTCTGTCTTTCTTCTTCTCTCACAGTGCCTTTGCCCAGTATAATATGGATCAGTTTACCCCTGTAAAACTGGAAAATTCTGAGGAGTCGGTAAGAGTTATTCATGTGCCACACTTTGCCAGTTTACTTGCAATCGATAACCAGTTTATCATACACACATCTTCGATTAAAAAGTACACCATGATGGATTAGTTTTAGCGCATGATGTCCTGTAAGTAAAGTTGGTATGGAATTTTACAGGCTGATCTGTATTTGTTTGCAAACTTGACTGTTATTTAGTGTGACACTTAATAACACCATGGAACAATTCACAATTTACTGACTGTAGCCCATCTGTTGTTTTGCACAGTTTATTATTCCCCTCTTAATTTCTGGTCAGTTGTAGTCAGGTGGTTCTTGTTGTTCACTGATAATTATGTTGACGTGTACTTTTGTTCATAGTCGGAACAACAGTCAACAACGGTTTACCCCTATATTGTTTATTTTGGTATAACAGTTTCAGCAATAATGAAAATATTATACCTTTGTCAGAATTTTGGATAACAGCATGGACATGAACGCTTTGGCAACATTATGATATACACATGTATGTGTGGTAAATACTTAGTTATGAAGGATTTTGGAGTATGTTGATGATTATGAATAAACCAAATCTAAATTCTGTAAAGCTGCTTTGTCACAATGTGACAACTAGTTGTTTTTGAAGTTAAACTTCTGTAGGAAGTTGTCTAGTGCTGTTATGTGGTAGTAAAACTTGTACTGCGGGTTTTATAATAATATTCAAGTTTTGTCATTTATCCAGGGACCTTCTCTTTTCCTAAATGCCGGAGTCCTAAAAAACATTTGTAGATGAGTTCTTCGTTGTCTCCTCTCATGCTGTGGATAGGTTCTGATTACAGAGCATGGGGATTTGGGTCAGGGACGCTTCTTTGACCCACGGAGCCGCAAGTCGTTTCGTTTTGATCACCTGCGTAAGGAGGCCAGTGATCCGCAGCCCTACCAGGGTGAGACCGCGCTGCACTCCTGGAGAGACGCCTGTGATAATGCACTTAGTGCATATGTCAAGGAGCATTATCCTACCGGAGTATGCACGGTATGGATACACTAATGGCGTTGGTATCAAAATTCTGATATATAATGCTGCCACATTACTGAGTGATTTTTTTTTTTCTCTCCAATGGATGTTTTATAGCTGAATGTAACATGATCACATGTAACCATTTACTTAATGGATTATCCTAAATTGTTCTGGTTATATAAATAAGAACTTTAGTAGTAATATTTACTGATCAATATGTTTTAACTTACTGATTATGAACAGGTTTATGGAAAAACAGTGGACGGTCAGAAAACCATTATCGCCTGCATCGAGGGACATCAGTTTCAGCCTAAAAACTTCTGGTGAGGAGAATAGCAAAAGTCTTTTGCTTGTTTGTGAATGTATGTCTGCCGTGTGCCATTGTTTTCAAACCTGGTTTCAGTTTACTGTAGGAATTCTATTCAGTTGTGCTTCTTTGTTTATCTCATTGATTGTCATCACTTAAAACTGTGTGTGTGTAGGAATGGGCGCTGCAGGTCAGAGTGGAAGTTCACCATCAACCAGGCTTCCTCACAGGTGGTGGGGGTGCTGAAAATCCAGGTGAGAATTACAGGTGACTCTTCAGTGAAACAATGAACACTAAACTAATGTGTTTGTTTAACCAGTGACTATGATCTTAAAACAATCCTCTTTTATTTTATTTGACCTCATATTTAATCGTCTGATACTTTTAAATGAGTTTATGTATTGTCAACTAAAATGACCTGAGTTTTGTGTGCATTTCTTTACTGCTGTGACAGGTGCATTATTATGAGGACGGCAATGTGCAACTGGTCAGTCATAAAGAGGTGGAGGAGTCGATTATAGTGTCTGTGAGTAAGCACACCTACCACAGTGTAGTTTATCTGATTGTGTATTCCAGTATTTCTGCTGTCAGATCAGTAGCCTTGTTTGGTTAGTATGTTACGAGGTGATGTTTTTCTTTCCTCATGTTCAGGATGAAGAGTCGACTGCCAAGGAATTTGTAAAAATCATTGAAAATGCAGAGAATGATTACCAGGTGATGATTTATTTATTTCTTGTGTACACTGCCATGAAAGTCTTTGCTCCTTTGTGATTTCCTTTATTTTTATTTGTTCATAACAGTGTACTGTTTCTAATACCAAAGACAAATTTAGAGTACAGCAGGCACTTGAAGCTGAAGTGCGGGCATGTGTGTAAGACAGTGCAGTGCGGAGCTGTGTATGAAAAACCTGCGCTTCCTTCATGATGTGTTCTTTCCATGTCAGATTATTACCTGTTAGAGGTTTTTAATAATCAAGCCTGGGCAATTATTATTTTGGATGTGCATAACAGACTAGATCAGCTTTCCGACCAGCGCTGATAAGGGAAAATTCTGTGTTAAATCAGAAGAGGAAATCCAAGTTGAACTAGTCATTTCAGGAATTTTAAGGTTACTGCATAGCCTATATATATTTCCCATATGTCCTGGTAATACATCCCAAAAATTCAGGTCCTGATATTCTTCTAGTTTATTTTCTCTGTAAACTCTGCTGTGTTGGCACCCCAATATCATAAAAAGCATTTCTTCACTGATTGAGCACAAACACACACGTTAGTGTGAAGGCAGTACATGCGTCAGCAGTTAAGGATCTTGTCTTAAAAATTGGCAGCTCGCCTCAGTAATTTAGAAATGGTTCGCTTAACGTCTGACAGGCAGGCAAATTCCTGACCCCAGTCCAATTTAAATTTTGTTGTGAGACCTGAAAAGGGGATTTTTAAATTTTTCTTAAAAAATAGTGAAGAGTGTACCAGAAGTTTTGTAATAGTCAATTTGTTTAGAGATCAGAGAAAGTAGATGGAATAAACAAAAATGGAAGAAATCAGAATGAAGGAAAAACATTTTGACAGCACTGTGTACCTCAGATAAGTAAAATTTCACATTTTTCCCACAGACGGCTATCAGTGAGAACTACCAAACGATGTCGGATACGACCTTCAAAGCTCTGCGCAGGCAGCTCCCCGTCACTCGCACCAAGATTGATTGGAACAAGATTCTCAGCTACAAGATTGGCAAAGAGATGCAGAATGCCTAGAACGTGCCTGGTTCCAGCTCTCTTCCTCTCTCAACGCAGAACCGGTCAAAAAGAAAACCACATGCTGTTTGCTAACCAGAGGGAGACCCCCATCCCTTAAAAAAAAAAAAAAAAAAAGAAAAAAAGAAAGAAAAAAAGAAAATGGGAAAAAAACCAAATAAGTCAAGGAACTTGCTCTATCAATGTTACTAAGAGGATGTGATTCCA
Organism: Porochilus rendahli; assembly: GCA_039654305.1. Taxonomy (NCBI): domain Eukaryota; kingdom Metazoa; phylum Chordata; class Actinopteri; order Siluriformes; family Plotosidae; genus Porochilus; species Porochilus rendahli. Next base: position 10,536,076 of record JBCNYG010000015.1, on the reverse strand, counting down.
TTCTATTTCGGGTTTGTAAAAGGACTCAGCTATTGGAGGAGGGTCGGACAAGAGCTTAGAGGGAGTCTGGATCTAAATTACTGGCAAATCTGCTGCCGTTTTTGCATTAATGTGAATCCATCTGACCCGTCTATCCAAAATTCTTTTGAAAGGCTGTACAGTGTAGTTTTTTTGGTGTCGTGAGCTGCGATGGTTTGGAATGTTTGTGAGTATGGTTTAATTGTCCTTAAGAGAAGCAGAGACCTGCTGTATGTCCTACTCAGTAACTACTGGCTGTAGTACAAGACTCAGAACAAACCCCTTCTTCTTTCAGTCTTCTAGTGCATCAGGAGGAAAGGTTTGTGTCTGAGTGTTGGAATTCAGTCTTTGTCTTAATGCCTCACTCCTAGTACCTTCTTCCACCTGTTACTTAATCCCTGAACAAATGATGTGTACTTTAAAAAACGTTTGGATTCCTGAATTGGTAAAAGGAAAAAAAATAAACAGTAGTCCTCTTTCCCATGGCAGAGAAATCCCTGTTAATTCTGAGTTTCATATTTATACATACAGATGTTATATTTTACTAAGCAGTCCTTAAAACCCTCTCTTGTTGTAGGCATCTTGTGCGCTTTGGGGTGTCCGTAATTGAACGAGTCTTACGATGCAAGCAGCAAATCGGAGTTGTTCTATGCACTCTGCTGTTATGGAGTGGAAGTGGGTGTCATCAGTGTTGCTGTCGCATGTTCATGTCATGGTACTGTTCAGTGCTTCACCAGTGTAAAATTCACCCTGAACACGGAAGCATTGTCACACTGTATAATATCACTGTCATATCACCTCTCTGTCTCTCTGTCCTGTAACAAAGCTCTTATGCTGATTTTAGCAAAGTCTATGCTACTCACTGGTAATAAACAATTGGCACCAAGCTGACGAATGAATCTGGAATGGGTTTTTCTTCCCCTCTTTTAGGGCTGTGTCTATAGCTCGGTGACTCAGTGTTGATCCACTTTAGTTGTTCAGAGTAAAAACCTAGAATTGACTGGACTGCTTTTACTCACTGAAGTGACCTCATACTGCAGTATGAGAATCCTTCAAGGTAAGTCTCAAAGTTCTCTATCAAGGGTTTACATTCCCCACCAGCAAGTGCCTTTCCCTTGAAAGACTCGCCTAGTCCATTACATTTAAAAATTTAATGCGGAGGCAGTGGCATGTAGCATTGGTTCTGTCCAGCTGCTCAAGAAGGGATTAAATCTAGTTCTAGATTTACAACACATGAACTGCAGTCTAAAGTAAAGTTTGACTATGCAGCCTAGCACTAGGATTCAGCTGTAAAGAGCTTTAGCGTGAATTACATCAACCCGATGCCTTAAAGCATTTAATAACTGATGATGGTTTTGAAATGAATTTAGCATTAATTTGGATACATTTCAACCTGAAGCACTTGAAATTCATTTTAATCTTGCATCTGAGGTCTTGTTTCAAAGCATCATATTGGATTGAATGATTGTTTTTACCTTAAAAAAATAAACATTTAGCTTTAATAACTCTATTGCTATTTTTCTCCCTTGACAAAACCATTGAAATGAACAATTAGAAACATAAAACAGCTTTAAATTGTGTTAAAGTATATAACCAGCAATGAGTAAAAGCTCTAGCTAAAATTTCATGATGTTGATAAAATGTAGTGTTTTCCTGATTTCGAGCTACTATCTGTCTGGATTTCTTCAGGGGCATTTAGTTTTCTCCTAGTGCCCAAGAATATCCCCGTAGGTGTACTAGCTATATTCTTTATATTCCCTAGCTGTGGAAGTGTGTATGTGTTTGTGAATGGAATCCCATGACAGAGTGGAATTCTGTTTTGCACCTTGTGTACTTGGGTTCAGGACCGAGTGTAGCCCTCCCCCGAGACGGTGGTTACTGAAGAGTAAATGGTACAATCACAACACTTTTACACCACTATACAAGTTGAGCTCTGAAAGGTTTTATTTTCCCATGATTAACACAAAAAGGTTTTGCAGTGTGATCAGTTCACTCGATCATCTTCATGACATGCAGGCTCATTACAAAAAGTCACAAAAATAAGATACAGTAGTACAAGCCCAGATTTATGCTGGACAAAAAAAGTACAGTAAAAGCTGAGTGAGGTATCAGACAAGATGTGGAACTCGTGTTTAACACTTCAATTTGCATCCAATTTAAGTGTTAGTCAACAATAACGTGTAAAGATTTGAAAGGACGGTAAGATAAAACATGAAACATCCTTATACAACAATTCATTGAGTGACGGATTTTTCTTTTTCTTCATATCAGTTAGTCCTACAGAGTTTAGTGTTTAAAATAATCCAAAACCTTCCTCTCTAGCCCATTTGTGTGAACTTATGAGTAACTTTCTTTCCTACTATGCTATTTCTAATCTCTCAGACAAACTACAACATAGTAACATACAGTAGTTTATAAAGTTAGTGGCATGATGTGAATCAAATTGTGTATACGAGTTGAAGTTTCTGTTGTGTTTTTAGTTAAACACAGAAAAAGAAAGCATGCAGGGAAGTCCTGGGTCACAATCTTAAGTATTTTTTTGATCAATTAAAATCACATGCTAGGTTTTACCCACAGTGAGCAGTTACTACTCATCTGGTTAACTATGTAAAGCTATGTTTTTGGAAAGAATATTTCCTTAGACATTTGCTTTTGGCCACTCCTTACAGAACAAAGCACGAAAGATGTTTTACTTTGCATGTCGCTCCACCCAAGTGAAAAAAAGCCTAATGTTCCGTGGTGTGAACGCATATATCATCGCTGACACTAGAGGGTGATGTTTGCTCCTTTCTCCTGTTCCATTTCAGTATATGTTATGTTCTCGCTCTGTTTATAACGGGCAGATTTGCTCCTCTGTCACCGCAAACCGATCTCTGCTGACAGCGTATCAGACCATGCCCTTTAAGCTTTTTCCCCATGACCTTTTTCTTTACTTCAAACTAGTGTAGTGGCCTATGTGGAGTTTGCATGGGTTTCCTCCTGGTGCTCTGGTTTCCAGCCTGAAAACATGCACATTAGGTGAAGAGGATATTCAAAATTTCCCTCTAGCTGTGAACATGAGTATGAATGGTTGTTTCCTTGCTCTGATATTACAGCTGACTCTTTTCTCTTCAAGTAAAATGTATAGTTTATGTAGCTGGCTAACATTTGGTGTTGAGTCGGTTCAGCTGTAACTAATATGAATTTGCAGAATACAAACAATTATACTGCAGAAAACAGACTGGGCAGACTTCTGCTGGATCTGCACGGACACCTGGGCCAAGTCGCAAATCGTATACAACTGCACTAAATGTTACGTCAGGACACCAGACACTATTCAAGTGCTTTACTATCTTGAAGACTCACAACGTGTTTTAATACACTGTCTGGGCAAAAAAACAAAAACTACAATTTTGTTGCACTGCCTTTAGCCTTGGTTACAACATTTAATCGCCATGGCAAAAATTTAACCTCTCCAGCACATCCCAGAGACTTTCAATAAACTTGGACATGTTCATACTCCCTAAACCACTCTCTTACTATCTGAGCCCAATTTTTATATCTGCTATCAGGAAAGAAAAAGTGCATTAATGGGATAAACTGGTTGATCTTTTTGCCGTATTAATGTTGCTGAGCCTCAACCTGACCAACTGAAGCAACAATGGCATAGACATTAGTGTGCTGTGATCAAGGCTAAACGATGCTTCAACAAAATATTACAATGTGAAAACTGTTTTTTTTTGGGGGGGGTCGGGATGCTGGCACAGATTTATGAAATATTTTACTGCATGTAGCTTACAAAAGCATTTCTCTTCCCAGCTGTGAACGCACGTGACATTTCTCTATATGGTGAAAGCAGGAGGGTTCAATATATCCAAAGTGCTGTTTGTTCTATTAGGAGGAACCCCTAGTTCTCATTGTACTGTATATATATTGTACTGATTCTGATAGATGAAACTGTAATGTTTACACTAAGTATAGATTGCTCACCTGAGATGCATTAATGCATGAATTAATTATTGCTGAATATATTTTTTTAACACCATTTCTACATTTCTTCCTTTTTCCATTTAAGATATGCATGGTTTGAGAGGAACGTGATAGGATAAATAAAATATCTCAATATACAAGACAATAATATAATATATAATGCATTTACTAAAAAAAGAAAAATAAATGTTTTCTCGCTAGTGTAGTGTCCACTGCTCTGCCTCTAAATTGCATCTTTTTTTAAGGTGGATTAGAGTATGAAAAAAAGGAGTGAGTGTGTGTGTGTGTGTGTGTGTGTGTGTGTGTGTGTGTGTGTGTGCTCGGAGTGTTTAGAATGCCCTGTAATCTGGGATAGTTGTGGAGCAAAGACAGGCTACGTACGGATTAAGCCCTTCCATCGGGTTCTGTGTAGTGTGGGCCTGTGGTTAGCTGGATTTGAATAGTTTGACGAGCTCCACTATTCCAACACTCAAAAATAATATAAAATGAAACAGTGTTTGATTCGACTCATTAGTTACTATTCAGGATTAGCATGTGCAAGTCATTTCCTCAGTTATTTCCTTTTTGTTTTGCTTGGCACACCAAGCCATTTCCGACTTCACAGTTTCCTGAACACCAGTTTTCCACTAAACCTAGTGCTAACTTTCCAAGGACTTTAAGTGGTGAAACCTTGTCGTTAGTAGTTAGCTGGATTTGGACATTAGCAGGTCGACCTCCTTAGTGCCTTCCTGTGTGCTGCTGATCCCACAGCTATTTGAGAGCTCGGGGAAGTGAGCAGAGCGAGGCGAGGATGCGGATACGGGTGATCCTGGACTCTGGTTCGTGCCAGGCTTCTTCTGGGCTACAGGGGATGTAAGGCTTCTCTCCCCTCGGGGGATTATAGGCGAGCGGATGCCGGGTGACAGAGGGCCCTTACTGGTGGGTGAGGAAGCTGTTGCGAGTGTACGGTAATCAGTGCCGAATGGTGAACTGTTAGGAGCAGATGATTTGCTGGTTGCTTGCTGGCTGGTGAAGCGAGACAACACCTGTGTGACAGTGTTGCGAGCCATCTGCTTGGCGGCGGAGTTCTCAGACAGAGGGGGCACTGGTGTAGAGGTGGGTGAAAGCTCGCGAGGTGACAGAGGCATGGCTCCTCCTTGCTCGGCCTGCTGCTGGAACTTGTGCCTGGCGGCATGGAAGCGCTGGTTCACGCTCGCCTGGTAGGATGATGGGTAGGTGGGACTGCATGAGCCTAATGATGCCAGGCGCTTGGCCAGTACAGGTGAGGAGCACGGTGAGGAGGAGAGTGATGAGCAAGCCGTGCTGCTGGGAGAGAGTGGCTGGAGGGGGTGCACGGGTGAGCTCAGAGACCCTCCATTCTCTACTCCTCCATTTTCAGTGCTTTTCTCTTCTGAAGACTCGCTGTCTTTACGCAGCTGATGGCCATTAAGTTTCAGTCGTTGGGATTTTTCAGTGCCGACTACTTTCCCGTCTGGCTCAGTCTGGCAGGCTGAAGAAGCTGACACTGCTTTAAGCTGCTTGTGCGCTGCTATCTTTTCCTCCACCACCTTTTCCCGCCATCCTTTCTCCTTCAAATCCTCCAGCTCTTTCCTGAGATGCTCGATCAGCTCCTGTAGCTCTCTGCTGTGATTTTCCTCCTTCCGCAGCCTCTCTCTCATCTGCTCCCGCTCCGTGTCAAACTCAGCCAACTGCTGCTCCACCCTGGCCTCGGTTTGCAGGACACGCGTCTTCTCTTGCTCCAGCTCTCCTTGCAGAATCTGGGTGGCATTGCGTTCCTGCTCCAGCTGGCTGCACAGCTGGGCAACACGTGCGCTGTCTTCCTGGGCTTGGGCACTGGCCCGCTGGCACTCATTAGCCAGGTTAGAAGAGAGCTGCTGCTGTTGTGCCTGGTTCTCCTCCACCTGCACAGACAGTGAGTGACACTCGTGCTCTAGACGCTCGGCCCGTGCCCGCTCCAGCTCCAACTGCACAGAGACAAGAAACAACAGTGATCAGCAGGATGTAATTAGAGAGCTGTCAGACCAACATGCCTAGTTACACTTTCTGAAATGCTTTGAGTGATATAAACTAGGACACCTGATTCAGCTGACAACAACCTGCTGAAGGAAGGTAACATTCCAAACCACCCTTAGAACCTGAGTCATGGATGTTTTTATTAGGAATACATTATGGACTTTATTCACATACAGCCAAGCCCACTGTAGCCTCAGATTCCTGTTCTTGGCTGACGGTTGAACATGATGTACCCTTCTGCCGCTGTAGTACATCTGCCTCAAGGCTTGACATGTTATGCTTCCTGCTGTGCATTTCTGAAGAGTGTGTTTTAAAGGATGGTTAGCTGAAACGCATCTGCACACTGAACTCGAGTGCCGTATTTTAAAAAGTGTGCAAACAGTTCCAAAGTGAACTGAAGAAAGACACAGTTGATTGGAGTTTGGGTCTGAATTAGAAACAATACACGCAATGCATTTTTTTTATTAAGGATTTTATAAAAATTACTGACAAGTTTAAGATCAACAAAATAATGTTTATTGTACTTTTGTGAAAAATTCAGCAACAAATCAATTAAAAATAGCTGGACTGCCACTGAGAATGGCTGCTGTCAATCATTTAAAAATACAAAAAGGCGATCAAAAAAGTCGACTACATTAGATAAACAGCCATAATTATAAAACTATGTGTAGTCTTATTCATATAGGATTAAATACTACTATTGCTAATAATAATAATAATTATAATATCAAACACCTTTATGCAGTGTTTCTGTAAACCTCATGTTAAGAAACATTTGTTCTGAAATCTTAATAGTGTTCTCTATAAAATCATACTTGCAATATCTTTTACATCCACAAGGGGGACACAGAGCACTGACTTTTTTTAAACATTCTGAACACTGACACCTGCTCTGATGCACATCATAAATACTGATTGTGTTTTTATCATGTGTTACTCTGAGTCCGATACTGATTTTGAAGATAAGACACTGACTGCACGAGGGGGGGGGAAAGGGTGATTTTTGTTTATTTGTTTTTTTAAAGCTACTTATAATCATGACAAACGAGGAGTTTTTGTGCACCACTTTGATTTAAGAATTATCCTGAGTTTGGGAGGTGGATAATTACCAATGTGGCCCCATGCAGGAACCTGATAACTTAAATGCTTCTATATCTACATATATCTGTATTTCTTTCTTAGTTGTTGAAAATTGCCTCAGTGTAATATTCTTATTAATAGGAGACGTGCGTATAAAGCGATCGCAATCCTAAAATCCAAATCTAGTTAATAAGAAAAACACTGCATGGGGCCGCAGAATTATTTTCCAAAGGTGAGGTGGAGGTCCCTGAATTGCATGTGTGAGGGAAAGTCAAGCAAGTAATTGTTGTATAAATTACATGGAACATGAGCAAAGAAAGATCGGCTCAGTGCCCATGCGCGAGTATTAGCTTTCACTAACTGTTGTTCCAGTCCTACCAAAGAACTTTAAGAGAACAGACATATACGTTTATTTAAATAGGATTCACAACATGAAGAAAAGTATCCTGAAGGTGATTAAACTTCATCTGAAGTTAAATGTGGAATTTATGAAGGATCTGTCCTTCTGTGTTTTTTTAAGCACTAAACACTTCACATTAAGTTTATAGTGAATATTTGTCTGTTTTGTTTGTTTGTTGGTTTGTTTGTTTTTTTACGAACCCCCAGTCCATGTACAAGATGACAAAATCCAGGCTGATGATTGGATCCTGAGTCTTCACTTAGACCAGTTCACCAGCTCCTTGACCTTTTTTATGAACTGGCGGCTAAATTTGTCCAGAGTTGCATAATGCTTTTTAAAATAAGCTTAGCGCTTTCCTAGCTTCCGTGAATTCTGGACTGTGATAGAAAACAGCCTGTTGTTTGGTTCAGCTCTTAAGAGTCAGTGATGGCCCTGATAGATAAGAGGCTGCATTGCTTTAAGCCCTTGTCTCTTACACGCAACGAGTACAGTATACAACATTCATTCATTCATTTTCTTAACCGCTTATTCCTAATTAGGGTCGCGGGGAGGCTAGCGCCCATCTCAGCCGACTCTGGGCGAGGGCAGAGTACACCCTGGACAGCTCGCCTGGCCATCATGGGGCAGAAACACGCTGACGGCTATGCAGATACTCTTGACGGAAATGGTTCTTTTACATGCCTCCCACCACAGACAGTGAGATAACCCAGTTAGCTGCACTGGGGGGATAGCGGTGACAACCCGCCGATAGTGGGGCTTGAACCTCCGACCTTGGGATCAGTAATCCAGCACCCTACCACCGGGCCACCACTGCCCGGTTAATTAGAAGTCACATATATCTATATCAGGCTATTGACCCAAAAGCAACTTCCACTTCCACAGCCCTCCGTCTCTTTCCCCGTCCACAACGGGGCCTGTGCGAATGAGGCTCTGTGGGCCATCTCAATTTCCCAGTTTCCTCCCACAGTCCAAAGCCATGCACATTAGGCTAATTGACTTGTCCACATTGCCCCTAGGCTTGAGTGTGAACGGTTGTATGTGTGTCGACCTGCAACGGTCTGCCGAACTGTTCGGGGTGTACGCCGCCGTCACTTAGTGTCGGCTGAGATGGGCTCCAGCCTCCCTGCAACCCCAGTAGGATTAAGCGGCTCTGCAAATGAGAGTGTATAGAGTTTGTGGAAATACGCACCGATTCGAACCGATTCGAACAGAAAGTCGTCTAGCTCTGTGACACATTATGAAACACCTGCCAGATTTTATTTTCTAGCCCTGAACAAATTGAAGCACACATAACCATCCATCATGAACCGTACTTGTCAACTTTTGGACTGTGGGGCATCACAGTAGCTTTTTCCTGTAAAAATGCATTTCTAGCTTCCTCTGCGCGTCCTCGTTATAGCCTACGATAACTGGTGAACCGCTGTGCTGTCAAAGTGTCTGCAGCCATCATGGCGCACTGTGAGCATGTTATGGGTTGTCAGTAGCCTACTAATCGAAAGAAGACAAGCTGGTTATGCGTACATATTCTTTCCAATCGCCTAGTCTGTAGCATGAGCAAAAAGATTCAGGGTGATAGGCTCAGATGATGTCAGGACTTTCACATGGTGTGGATGTGTGGCTTCGGCACGTGTTTGTATTTGTCCGTGTTGTTTTTTTTTTATGTTAAAATGTCTCACAGTTATTTCCACTTGATGCTAAATTTAATCAGGATAAATTAATCGTCAAAATGTGGTCACTATTTTGATATTCGATGTGGATTAAAATACGTGAAGAAGCAGTAAGGTGCAGAGTGTACAGTTTGAGTTTGGTTATCCTTCTTCTCCAGGTTTTATTATTTTGTCCAAACACACTGCCCCAAGCGGCACGGTGGCGTAGTGGTTAGCATGTCCGCCTCACAGCAAGAAGGTCCTGTTCTCCCCGTGCTTGCGTAGGTTTCCTCCGGGTACTCCGGTTTCCTCCCACAGTCCAAAAACATGCACAGTAGGATAATTGGCTGTTCCAAATAACCCCTAGGTGTGAGTGCGAGTGTGAATGGTTGTGTGACTGATGGCCCTGCGATGGCCTGGCGAGCTATCCAGGGTGTACCCTGCCCTGAGATGGGCGCCAGCCTCCCCGCGACCCTAATTGGGAATAAGCAGTTCAGAAAATGAATGAATGGATTATCATAGAAACACGGTGATGGCTATGCAGCTACTCTTGGCGAAAATCAGCAATGGTTCTTTTACATGCCTCTTACCACAGACAGTAAAGCCTGCATTTGATAATCCAGTTAGCTGCGCTGGGGGGACAGCAGTGACAACCCACCGAGAGTGGGGCATGAACCCCCAACCTTGGGATCAGTAATCCAGCACCCTACCACCAGGCCACCACTGCCCCATAGAGCAAATAATTATATTTAAAATACTTCAAAGATTCTCATCTCAGGTCTGATATGGTATAATATGCAGGTTTGCACCCCACCTGTATTATACATACTGTACAGTTTCACAGTTGAAGGCCGGGAAATAAATGATGACTGTTCTATGTTTTTTTTGTGAAGAAGGAACAGGTGGAAGGGATAACACACAATAATCATACAACCTCAATTCCAAAAATGTTGGTACGCTGCATAACATCTAAATACAAAACAGAATGCAATGATTTGCTGACCTCATAAAAACGTTGTATTTACAATATAACGAAAAATACATATTAAATGTTTACACTGAGAAAATCTACCCTTTAACATCATTTTGAATTTCGGTTCATGGGATAGAGGATGTGGACTTCTTGTAGAGGAATACAGTCACATTCTTCTCTGATATATTCTAGCTGCACAACAGTCCTTGATCGTTTTGTCACATTTTTAATTCCATGATGTACCTGATGTTTTTCATTCGTAGAAGGTCTGGACTGCAGGTAGACCAGTTCAGCACCTGGCATCTTAAACTATGAAGCAATGCTGTACTGAGGCTGATATCATGTCGGATGGTCCCTCTCCTCTTAGGACCAGAAGACGTGGCATCCACTAACTACAGAACAGTTTCCACTTTACCTCAGTCTATTATAAATAATCTTCAGATAATATTCAAATGTGGCTTATTTTTGCATTATAGAGCCTTAACATGCATTTGTGGATGGCATGGCTGCTGATTTCTATACGTTTTCCTAAACCCATGAAGGTAACTCCACAATCATGGGCAAAATGTTCCTAATGTCATCTTAGGGTTTCGTCAACTTATCTTTGACCTGCGTCAATGAGATGGTAAACTTTGCTGGAGATGGTTGTCCTATATCTTTTTTAGTTACTATGGGGGCAGAAAGTTACTGCTGTTTCCTGTTATGGCAGGTTTAATGTACGTAACTACTTTAATGGACACGGTGACATACAGTATATTAGAGAAGCATTTTAAACTTAAATACCCTAGAAAAGGAAAGGACATTTTAAATGAAAATGTAGCCATTATGTGACAGGCATCTCACGGTACAAATCACATCCCCAGAAGTTAATAATACATTAGGGGAAAGTAAAAAATGACTTCAACACAATCTAGGTTTATTTATGTCCCACCATGACAGCCATCATTTCTGGGTACTTTTCTCTTATGGGGTGGTTTATTGGGGAAAATGATTTTCATTATTTCTCATAATTGTGTTCTACAATATGTTTGGCAGAAAATGAACAAGAAACACAAGTTTGATATAGTTTAAACAAAAGTCCCATGTTGCCCCCATTTAAGACAGAAATCATGGAATTGCCCATGACAGAATTCTGGCTGTTTTTAATGCAGTGCTTCCCTAGGGCCTGAAGATCACTTTTCCAATATTGACTTTCAGCCCTGTTTCCTCAGCCCAGCGATTTTTGATGAAATCATGTACTGGAGATGATAAGAAAGGTATGATAAGATTGTTTTCTCAATTTTATGTTGAGGAAGGTAATTCTGAGATTGTTCCACAATTTGTAGATGTAGTTTTTCTGCAGATTGGGGATGGACCCAAACCTCTGCCCATCTTCACTTTCGAGATTCTACCTTCCTAAGATGCTTTTTTCCTCTAATGAAGAAAATCACTTATAGCTAATTAACCAAAATAATTGGAAAATGTTCCACCAGCTGATTGGTTTTATCGCAGGGCCACAGCTATCCACTTTGGTGTTCCTCACCACCAGATACTGTTCCCTCACAGTCACGGCTCTCCTTGATTCCAGCTCAGAGGGCAATTTCCTCTCTGGGGACCTGTGCAGACCGCTTCAACTCCCACTACACCACTGCCTGTTCCCCTTCTCCGTCCACTCCATAATTGAGGAACCACTTTCCCCACAAACACACCAACTCATGACAAGCTCAGTCCACCTGAACATCGACTGTCTACATGATGAGGAACTGCCTTTTCTGGTACTGGAACATTCCAAGGCTGGTGTCATCCTGGGGTGACCCTGGCTCATCTAACATTCACCTGCAATCTCCTGGTCCACAGGAGTGATGCTGAGCTCAGGAGAGGCCTGCTTTCCTGTGTGTTATGTCCCGCCAAGAGGCATGTCAACCTAGGAACCACCTCTATAGAGTCCTGTGGCCCAGACATTCATATGTATGCCACCTGAATACTCCAACTACATTGATGTCTTCAGTCCGCAACTTGCCGCAGATCTCTCACACCACCTGCTTTGAGAATGTGCAATCGAGCTGAACTCAGTATGAGCATCAGTACCCAAGGGCCTTATCGATCCACTATCTCTACTTGAGCAGAAAGCCATGGAGAAGTATGTAGAGCAAGCCCTGCAACAGGACTATGTCTGGACATCCAGTACCCACAACCTCTTGTTCCAGCAGCCCTTGAACAACTCTGTGGGACATCACTATCCCCAAGCTCGATCTCCAGAGTACCTACAACCTGGTGCAAATCTGTGAAAGAGACAAGTGGAAGACCACATTCATCACACCCACCGGCCACTGGTTATGCTGTATGGGCTTGCTAACCCTCTCTCTGTGTTCCATTGCTTCATGAGTGAAATGTTTCAAGACATGCTGGATATATTCGTAATCATATAAATTGATGATATCCTTATCTTTTCCCCAGATCTCCCAACTTGTTCACCATATGACCCTGGTTCTCCAGCACCTCTGACAGCACCAGTTCTTTCTCAAGGCCAAAAAGTGCAGTTTCCACCAGACAATAGTGTCATTTCTGTCTTATTTGATTGACCCCAGGGGGTCAGGATGGAGGAAGAAAAATTGCCTTTAAGCATTCAAGAACTGGCCTGAAATGGAAACAGTGAAAGTGATACATAGATTCTTGGGTTATGCAAACATTTACAGCCGGTTTATAAAGAACTTCAGTGGCTTGACTGACCCTTAACCAGCCTCTTCCATAGTAAACCCAGGACCCTAGTGTGGTCTGAACAGGCCCAACAGGTGTTTTTATGCCTCAAGGAGGCATTTTTTTTCTGCTACAGTGTTGCAACATCCTGATCCCAACAAGCACTTCGTCGTGGAGGTAGACGCCTCAACCTGCGGGGTAGGGGGAGTGTTGTCACAGTGGCAGCAAGGAGAGAACCAGCAACCTCTACCCTGTGCATACTTTTTCCATAAATTAAGCCCAGCAAAGCAAAACTAAGATGTGGGGAACCGGGAGCTATTGGTGATCAAGCTAGCGCTGGAAGAATGGCGGCACTGAATATAGGGGGCCCAATTTCCCTTCCAGGTCATCATGGACCAAAAAAACTGTGCTATCTGCGAGAGGCAAAAAGACTCATTCCCAAGCTCACTGGGCCTTAATATTATAAAGTACAGCCCAGGATCCCAGAACATCAAGGCAAATGCTCTCTCATGCATTCATGAAGCGGACCCGAAACTTGACACCCAGGGATCATAGCAACCCTATCTTGCCTTCAGGAGCGGTACTAGTGGCCTGGAATGTCCCCCATGGTCAGAAGGTTCATGGCACATGTGCGCCATGGCCAAAGCTACTTGACACCTCCCAGCAGGAAAGCTCCTTCCTTTACTTGTTCCTCATTGTCCATGGTCACACCTAGGAGTTGACAGATCTCCCCTCTTCTAAAGGTAACACATGCATCCTTGTCATAGTAGATCGTTTTTTCCAAAGCATGCAAACTAATCTTCCCCCAGTCCCTTCTTACAGCATCAGAGACCGCAAAAGCCCTGTTTGAGGACATCTTTTGCCAATTTGAGTTGCTGGAGGACCCAGCAGTTCATCTCCCATTTCTGTGTGTTCTGGGTGTGACTCTCAGCCTGTCATCAGGTTACCACCCTCAGACCAATGTGCAGACATAGGATAGGACGCTTCCTCTGGATCTTTTACAGCTGCCACCCAGCCTCCTAAAACCAATTCCTTCAATGGGCCAAGTACACATAAAAAACCCATTACCTGCAATGGAGAGACCACTTAAGTCAATGGTTCAGAGACAGTAAAAGAGGCCCATTGCCACGTCCAATGTGCCATCCACAGAGAGGCCACAGCAGCAGATGCATGGCACTCCGAGTCACCCTGCTACAAAGTTGGGGATAAGGTGTAGCTCTCCACTCAAAACATCCTACTCCAGACACCATGCAAAAGCTAAGTCCCCGTTTTATTGGTCCCTTCACCATCACTGCACAGATTTACCAAGTCACTGTCCATTTAGCAATCCCTCCTACATATAAAATTCAGCCAGTTTTCCATGTTTCATTATATAAACCATATCATTCACCCCCTGTTTCCCTATCCACAGAGTCGGGCGAGGAAGCCGAACCCCCTCCAATGCTGGCTATGGATGAGGGTCCTATCTACGCTGTCTGGGACATCCTGGATTCTTATCTGCACCATTATTTACCTGTTGAAGCTGCACTGCTTAGATTCCCTCTCCAGTCTGCAGTTTTTCAGTCTTCTCATCTCCTTCCACCTTTATCCCCCGCTGTAACTTTTCTTGAATTTTATCCCACTTCCTTGTATGTTTATCTGCTCTGTGTCATTTTTTTATTAGCCCCTCGCAGCTCGTTTATTTTCTTTATTTGTTTTGTTTCATTCTGTGACAAAATTGGAAATTCAAAGTTGGAGATGGTGACTTAATTGAATTAAAAACTTTTAATTCATTAATTTTCTAAGCCACTTAATTCAATTCAATTCAATTTTATTTGTATTGCGCTTTTTACAAGTGACATTGTCGCAAAGCAGCTTTACACAGTAAATTAAGTTGGGGAGGAATCTAAAAATGTTTT
>JBCNYG010000015.1:10371085-10385044 GCA_039654305.1 Porochilus rendahli | reverse complement strand
TGTCCACCCAGCAATATAAATGGGTTTCATTAAAAAATACTGGGAAGGTAAATTGCGATGGGCTAGCGTCCCATCCAGGAGGAGTTGAACTCTTAGTGGCATCACTATAGAAACTGGGGAAAAGCACCAGCCTGATGAGCCTCTAGGCTCGGGTGTACAAGCCCAGCAGACTTACCCTTTTAAACCTGCCTCCTTACACAGTATGACGAACTAAGTTGACAGCAGAGGTAAGATGAAAACATATGCTAAATAAAAGTGTCTGAAATGGAGTTGGAAGAATACAAATGCAGATATTTTATTTTGTGAAGTCCAGTTAAAAGCAACCAAAACGGTTATAACTTTAAAAAAAAATTTAAAAAAGCATAAATATGAACTGTGGATATGAGGTAAGATAACGCAGTTCATAAGCAATACTGTGGCTCACATGACAACCAAACTGCAACAGAAGTTTGATGGAAAGATACAAGTTTTATTGTCATATACAGGTAACAATAGAACATCACTACCGGCAATGAAATTCTTGGAGTCAGAGCCCCTCAGTATTGCACATAAGAAACAAATATTGCTTATAAAAATAATATTTAGAAAAAATATAAAGTAAAATGAAAAACTATATAAATAATAAAAAATAAAAATATAAAGTAAAAAGTTTGAAATATACATATACACAGAATACTAAAATAAAATACTGTAGTGGCTGTAGTGCAGAGGTAGTGGTGTGTACATGTACAGTGTGTATAATGAGTGGGTAAAATGTTATTTGAAAGTTGTCTGGTATTTCAGCAAATCAGTAGCCTGATGGCTTTTGGGTATAAACTCTCCCTGAATCTGCTGGTGCGGGTCTGAATGCTCCTGTACCATCTGCCCGATGGCAGGAACGTGAAGAGTGTGTGGCTGGAGTGGCTGGGATCAGATAGGATCCACTGGGCCTTCCTGCTACAGCACTGTGTGTAGAGATCCTGGATGGCTGGCAGTTCAGTCCTGGTGAAGTTTTGCAGATCTGACCACCATCTGTAGAGCTTTGCGGTCCAGTGCATTGCAGCTTCCATACCAGGTCATGTTGTAGCTAGACAGAAAACTCTTGATGGTACATCAGTAGAAGTTGGTGAGTATTCTGGAGTCTATGCTATACCTCCTCGGACGCCGTAGAAATAAGGGCTGTTGTCTCGCTGCCTTTGTAATCACACCCATGTGATGTGACCAGCTCAGATCCACACTGATGTTGATCACCAGGAAGCTGAAGCAACTCTCTCCACCTTTGTCCTCTCGATGTGGATAGGGATGTGACCTCTACCCTGCAGCCTTGTGTAGTCCCCGATGAGCTCCTTGGTCTTGAGCAGCTGCTTGTTGTCCTGGCACCATGACATCAGTGCTCTCACTTCTGCTGTGTAAACAGACTAATCTCCATCTGAAATGCAGCCGATGATGGTGGTGTCATCTGCAAATTTGATGACGGTGTTGGAGCTGTGTGTGGCCGTACAGTCGTGAATAAACAGGGTATATAGCAGGGGACTAAGCACACATTCCTCGAAATAATCCGCACCACCTGTGGTCTGCCTGTCAGGATGTCCAGGATCTAGTTGCACAAGGAGACACTTATGTGTAGATCCTGAAGCTTCACAACTCAATGCACACATCTTGGGGTCTGGGTGTGAGAGGCCAGCGGACAGTGTGACCTGTAGGCAAACTGGAATGGGTCGAGTGTAGCAGGCAGTCAAGATGTGATGTGAGCTTTGACTATACACTCAAAGCACTTTATGATGATGGGGGTGAGTGCTACTGTGTGTTAGACACTAAGGCAGCTCACAGTAGGTTTCTTTGGGACAGGAATGATGATGGTGGTCCTCTTGAAGCATGCGGGGACTACCGACAAGAGCAGGGAAAAGATAAAAGTGTCTGTGAAGCTCGGGATGTTGTCTGGTTTAGGATCTTTCCTTGTGTTTACATTTTGAAGTATTTACACACGTTGGCCTGAGGGATCAGAAAAGGACATCTGTGCTTTAGGACTTAGTCGTGCTAATAAGGAATAATGACCCAGGAGAGAGTGATTAGTGAGAGATGTGCTAGGGCTGATGGATACTGTAGTTCTGTTCCCATTGGTTTTACCATAACCAGAAGGATTTTCCATGTAAAATAACCCCTTAATGTTCTATGTTAATATTTTTGGTAGAACATTTCAATTATTTTATTTATTAATTTTTTACTAATCTCAGCCGTTTGGTAGAGGTGTGTATGGAAAAAAAAAGATGGGGTTGTTTGAACAAAAACAGAAACATTATTGTTATTGTTGCCAAAACTGATTTTAAAAAAATGCCATTGCTTTTTTCTAGGTGTGGCCTGTAAAAGGATATATACATAGTTTCATTAATTTGCTAAGACGTGCAATCCTACTTGCAGGGAGGCCAGAATAAAATAAATGTAAATGTATTTAGTCAGAACATGATTTTTAATCATGGGTTTAATCTAATGAGTTTTCACAGACTATCATCCATGATCTAAGTTGTTATGCCTCTTTATAATTGGTTTTAACATTTTAAAAAGTTAGTCAGTAAAAAGTTATAAAAGGTATGATATTTGACTAGATGAGTAATGCTGACATCCACATGGGACTGTATATATTTATTTATTTTATTATTTTCTGACTTAGTTCCTTAGCCACATTAGGAAACTAGGAAAATAGGAGAATCACAAAGTAGGAGTATTTTGAATGCTCATAACTGCCATGCTCTCAGGAACCATAACTGTCTCAGATGAAATGGGCCGAATCGTTCATCCTTGCTCTCTAGAACGTTTCATTCCACCCTATGCATTTTTAACGAGGCAATAATGACGTTTATTTAAGCCTCAGTGTTCCTTGTTCATCTGTAAGCTTTTGCTAGCCGAGTCAATCTTTGACTACAAGGCTCTCTGAATTTTAACAACTACAATTAATTAGTGGGTTGAAAGGAGAGTTTAACAGACACGGGAACTTTTCCAAGGTTAATGTCTCAGCAGATTATTAAAAGTTTCCTCTAATACGAACTCTATAACATCAAGCAAAGTGTTGAAAAATTTAAGTAGTGTTTTATTTATGTAGGCACACGTGATAACCTTGGAGCCAAACATACTTAGTACTGAGTAACCGTATCTACAGAGCTTAAAATCTTTTCCTCTGTTGACTGTCATTATGTTAATGCAGTAGGAAGGAATCTGTCTATGTGCTGTGAAAGGTTCACTATTGCTTTTTGCAGGGCTAGAGCTTATCTTGTATAGGTTACGTTATCTCTGCCACCTTGGTGTCATTTCATTCTGTCTGTAGAGCAGAGCAAGCTGACTGTTTAGCATTCATTAGATGAGCAAATATGCTGCGCAATAATGCATACAGTGCTATGGCCACTGGCTAATGAACAAGTGACATATGTTCAAGCAGAGGATAAATTGTGCTCTGCTTCCTATTGGATTTTTTTTTTCAAGTCATTAACATGCAGGCTAAAGTAATGAATAGTTAATTGATAGTATTATCAACAGCCAACTCTATGATTAATGCTCAGTCAGTTAGGCTGTACAGAACATAATCAAATGAGCCTTCGCCTGCTAGCACTAGAAATCATCTGTTCTCTATCATGGAATATAAACATGGTCACCCAGCCTCCTGTGCATTACAAGCGCGCAACAGGTTTGTAACATGTTTAAAAGGGTTTCACATCTTTTCAAAGTGAAAGTCATTTCCAGAAGCCTTGCGTGTCCCCTCTACAGCAAATCAATGCTTACTAACAAGGTTGCTTAGCAACAGTTGCTAAGTTACCACTTCACTGACCTCCGATGCTCAACTACAGGCAGCAATACTAATGTTATGTCAGTGTCTATATATAGAAGGTGTTCTGATTTAGTCTGTCTCCTGAAGCGTCTGCATCTGCCAGGCCAGGAATAGAAGCATCATTTTTTATGCAGAGAAAGATCTTCATGTTTGCATGTTAGCCAGTTTTAGTTACAGGATGATTACAGTAGTGAAATTGTTCATATTGCAGGTACTAAAGTGCCCTGTTGCCTTTTTTTCCACCAGTGCTTTTTAAAAATCATAATAAATTGTACAATACAGCATGCATTTCTGGCTTCATTCACATTCTAATATACTTTTGCTCTGATAGAATACATATGTACAATTTGCATTTGACAACTGAATACAGATCCTTTCATTTATTTATAAATTTTTCGTACTAGACTTCTCCAGTTTTTTCCAGCAAATATCCAGAGCCTTCCAAGGTTACGAAGAGAATGGAAAAGCTGGAAAGAAGTATGGCCCTGCGATGGGCTGACAAACTATTCATGGTATACCCCATTCATCCAGTGCTGGCGGAGATAGGCTCCAACCTCAGCACAATCCTAAAGTATTAAGCATTTCAGCAAATGAGAGAGTGAATGAGAGTGCACACATGTAACAAACAACTACTACTTCTTTTAATTCCCCATTGTCTTTACATGGGACCAGCTTGGAGTATTGCGCACCTTGAAAATAGCAGCACGATTTCCCAATCCTGCATGAAAAATCAACCCAAGCTTGGCCTTCAGTAGCTTCCTGGGTTTGTTGCTGATATATTTCCTCATTCTCTCCTCTTTCTCCATCTCTCACGATTTCAGTCAATATACACTAGCCACCTACATGTCTCTGAGTGCAGCATCAACATGGAGACGGATATAACTTCCCATCAACACTTCCCCCTCAACAAAGCAGATAAACCTGAAGGAAAACCTAAGTGTTAGAATAGATAGATGAATAAATATGGAGTCATGGTTGTGTTTAGGCATAGGATTAGGGTAAGGGTTAGGTGAACAAATCATGCAATTATTAGCAAGTCAACAGGCCAAATAAAAGCTCCAAGGGGCTGTCCATTTTTATTTCTTTCTTTTGGTATTAAAAAGCTAGCTAGCTAAGTCTAGTTACTAGATCCTTGTACAGCTTATAATGTTCATTCATCATTCATTTTCTGAACCGCTTAATCCTAATTAGGGTCAAGGGGAGGCTGGCACCCATCTCAGCCGACTCTGGGCGAGGGCAGGGTACACCCTGATCAGCTTGAAAGGCCATCGCAGGGCAACTTATAATTTATGTGAATTAAAAGGTACTGCACATTCACAGTGATTTTGCCCTTCTAAAACCCACTACTTCAATCGAGGGTAGTTCACCATTTACTCCAAACACTACTTGAATGACTTGCTAGGTTTTTGCTAACACTCAAAAAGTGCATTAATGCATCTGCAGCAAGTCATTGGTCAATGTTTTTGCTAGGAGGTGTGCTGTTCTGTCCATGCACTACCTGTAAAAAATAAATAAATAAATAAAGTCTGTTTGATGACTTAAATTTCTCTCAAAGTGCACAGGTAACAGGCAGGCTGGATCCTATCTCAACCGATTCTGATACAGCCTGCCAGTTACCCAAGTAGGATTAAGTGGTTTAGTTCAATGAATGAATAAAAGTTGTGCTATAGGAAGAGTAATATGATAGTCTTGTGCTTAAGCATAGCTACAATACATACCAAATGAAAACATTTTTCTCTTTTGCTGACTGTTGAGCCTACTTGTTTGTCATGCAACAAAATTATTCCACCCCGATATAGGTATTGGTTACATTTATGAATATCTAAGCTTATGGGACAACATTTTCTCCTTTGTTGTGACCAATACTGGTACTAGTGACCTTCACACACACACACACACAGCTTGGGATGGATATTGTTGATACTTTCATGTAGGTGATTCTGTTCTGACATGTTGAAGGGAAATGAGCCAGCACCAAGCTAATATCTCAGACTTGTGCTTATTGTTTCAGACATTATATTACAAAGATTTAATAACCCTGCACATGTTAAATATGAATGACACAATGCTTACAATTTTGTTTAATGTAGACAGGCTGTTTATTTATGCAACATTAAGCTTGCACCTATTGTAAGTATTTATGTACTACTCTTTACATACTTACCTGTATGCATTGTGTGTTTATGTGTTATGTGAAATTGTTTTTTGTTTTCTTGTTTAATTTCTTTGTTTCTGTAATAAAGGAGCAACTGCCAACTACAGTTCATTCTGACAAATCACCAGGACTATTTATTTATTTATTTATTTATTTTCCACCCTTACTATCTTCTATTTTTTACCATTTCATTTTGCTTCTTGATCAGGATTTTAATTTGTGTTCTTTGATGCAGCCCTGTCTGTGTCCTATCTTCTTGTGAATGTCACGGTCACCTTGCCTCTCTCAGGGGAATCAACAATAACTGGAATTTAATTTGCTTTCAGACCACCTTCAATGGTAGAGGCCCCACTGTTTGCAATGTACAGCTTATAAAACAATGCTGTACAACACCAACCAAGCCACATAGCTTCTAATTTAAATAAAACACTTTTAAATGTAAAATTTACATACTTATATACATGAGATTCCAATAAGAGAAAAACAATCCAACATAATGGGAGAGGGAGGAGGTTAGATGTACCTGCAAAGAATTAACTTAGATGAGACAAATGACACTCTTAGAAATTCAGTAAAATGGCCTTCACAAATTTCAAGATAAAAACCTTTTTTTCAAATTGATTAAGTTTCCAAAGGCATCAGTGTCAACAAACAATCTGTTAGAGGTTGAAAACTGAGATTATTTTTGTCAAACAATATCAAAAGAGAAAAGTTAAATAATTGTTTCTTTTTGTGAGAAGCCACATTTCTGAATCCATTGTTCCGTTTTTAAAAGACAAACCAAACCACAAGGTGATTCCATCACAGGAAACCAATCCTGCACTAAACTTGCTTTTTAAAAGATTCAGCTTCTCTGGAGAAATTTATCCAACAGTCCATAAAAATCCACTGACCTGTGAAACCAGTAAACTAGTCAGCACACCATCCAAATTACAACAAACTGCCTATTTTAGTCACTTTGTACATGGGCTAGAGAGAATGTAAAAAAAAGCTAAAAGTTCACCAAGTACTATTTTAAATAGTGTAAAATCCCTGAGAGCAGTGAAAAGTGTTTTGCATTGGACAGAAAAAACTAGAGCTGTTCTGGTGACAAGGGCTGGATGGCACAAATGATTCCTCGGACAAATTTGATGTAAAGGAGCATGAACGACCATTGCTTTGGGCCTTTCTAAATCCTTGATTCCCCTTTTATCTATATCTCAATATGTTATTTTTCCTTAAATTGTCTATACGCATCACAGTTTTGTTTTACATTTTTACTGGAAAAAGAAAAATTGACTTGGTTAGAGATTGTTTCTGTCATGGCATTAAAATAATTCTAAGGTTGAAAGCTATAAGGGTGTGTGGATATTTTAACTATTGAAATCATCAAGGTTAAGTTTAAGACTATTCTGGCAGCCAAGTTTGGAGGAATTCATCACTGCCATTTCACAGTTGTAAGTAGGCCAAATGAAAGTGCTAAGTGAGTGCCGTCACTTGGGCTTCACATAGTTGCAGTCTGGGTGGGAACACCAGTATATAAATATATACAGACAGAAATGCATAAGTTTAGGTGATTGTGAGCATGTGAATGCTTATTAAATAATAGTACTCAGGTTGGCAATCTTTCTCGATCAGGTCGATTCTTCATATCTGAAGGATTCATCCTTTTCTTTGCCTGAAAGCCCCTCAGATACTATACTTGTTAAGTGTCTTGTCATCTTAAGGCTAGACTACTGTAACTTACTCACCAATCGATCTCTGCAGCTTTTCCACAATGCAGCTGAACTGCTTGTTCTCAACCTTCCCAAGTTCTCTCACACACTTCCACTTCTTTGTGTTCTCTACTGGCTTCCTGTAGCTGCTCTCATTACATTTAAAACACTAATACATGCCTACATAGCCAAAATAAAGAAATAAATAAACACCACACACTGCAACTGGTCCCTCCTTGCATCAAGGAAAATTCTAATCTCTTCTCTGTTCTTTAACCGAGGTGATGGAATAAACTTCCCCTAGATGTTCAGACAGCTGAGTCCCTGGGTATCTCTAAACGACAGCTGAAAACCATTTTGGGAAGCATTAGCACTCTGTTTATATATTTTTAAAAAATGCTTACTTACCCTGTGTCTAGTTATATTAGTATAAGAATGCATTCACTGATAATGGGGTCAAAGCACTTCTGTAAGTCGCTCAGGATAAGGACGTCTGCCAAATGCTATAAATGTAAATGTAAGAAAAATCTCTTGAACCCCTCAAACGTATTGTTGTGTAATTCGATGCATACAAAAAATTCTGCCTCTTCAGGCAGTGAATCTATCACACACTTCTTATACTTACACAAGACAGCCTCCATTTTCAGTACTTTGGATGCTGTCATCATTACAGTGTTATCACGTCTCTCCAGGGGAGATGAGTAATTCTGTCGATTACAGTGTACTTAAATCGTGCATTTCTGGTGGAGTGTGTTACAGGAGGAACAGATACTTGCTTTTATCATATTGATTTGATCCCAGAAAGCGATGAAAACCCATGCACGAGTCCCATGCCTCCATGAGTACCATACAGTATATTTTTTTATTGAATGCTGTAGATAACTATCTCAATATATTCTTAGTAACCATTGCTAGCATTCTGTACAACAACAATTTTATCTTGTCCCATAAAGAATTAAATCTGCTATGCAGTCATGCTGGCCAGTCATATCAGCAAGCTGCATAGTCTTTCCAGCAACACTCATATTAACATATACAGAGCCTTAATATGATCAGTCTTTGTCTGCAATAATTTATGACTGTTTCATTGCTGTTGTGTAATGGCTGTGATATATATAATGAAAGGCAGTGAGTAGAAATGCCATGAGCTGAGCCATGTCCCAGGAATAAAAGGGAAAAATGTGAAGTTAATTGATGCAGACACAACCTTCAAGATAACGAGAATTATATTGCCTCTCCAATCTGGCCCAAGCCACCAAAAACGAAATAAGTGCAATTAAATGCCTCAATTGTAAATGTCAGCAAGGTGTAGCTCTAAGAGGGTAACAAGTCTGTAGCCATCACAGATATGACAGCTGAGCCAGTTGCGTTGGCTTTTTTTTCCAATTCAGGAAGGCCCATCATGCAGAGAAGGGTTTAAGAAAAAAATCAGACAGATGAGAAAACACAATCCTCTTCAATTTTTTCAAATTTGACCCTAAGCAGTTTTGTTGTAGCTGTACAGTTTAGTGTATGCATAGGGGTTAGCAGTGGTTAGTGGTACTCCCAGAGTCCAGAGGCATGCACATTAGGCTAAATGTGTCATGGGTATGGGGATGAACCAATCACCTAATGCAGTTTATGCAGCATACACACTATTACAATATATTCTTTATTTAAAATGATTCATTCATAATAGCAGGAATGGAACGTAGATTTGAGCAGAGAAAAAATCTTTATCATGAACTTCAGAAGCTGTGAGCTGTAGACCTTCAGTTTTCTTTCTGACTTTGAGATCAATAATTTAAAGTACTTCAAATATCGTATAGCAGCAAAGAGAATACTCTGTGTTGGTGAAGAATCACAGGAAACAATTGAATTAAAAGTATTATACATAAAGATATACTAATGATTTGAGCTTGTTGACTATGATTAGTGCAGCAGGCATGTATAGTGTTGTTGTGCCCAGCAATGATGTTCGCATGAACCTCTGTTCTAAGAAAACAGAAACAGAGTAGAAAGAAAACAGCAGGGTGTTCTTTCATGTATTTTATTCATACCTAAGCCAATCAGATGAAAGCCTGGTGACATTCTTCAACAATCAGAAGTAGATATGCAGCAGCTTAGCATAGAAATGCTGTATTCCAGTAAGGAAGTGGGATAGAAATGCCACTTATAAGACAACAGTTTTTATATGTTGAAATGTAAATACATAAACATGTTGCCCTGCATTGAATAAAGGATAACCTGTTAAAAAATTCTAATGATAATGATAATGAAATAAAAATAATAATAATCTAATGATATGCCATCATTACATTGGTACCAAACAATTTTAACGTATCTCAAAATATTTACTTTCACCAAAAAAAATCTGTCCTAAATCTACATGTTATTTCAGACATTCTCTTCATAATGCAGTAAGTGCTATGGCTCATTTCATGCAAGCTGCAACATGTCCGTTGGACAAATCAGAGTCAACAATTGCCGTGGTGTAATCCAAAAGCTTGTTTTTTTGTGTGGAATTAACAATTACTAACATATATCTCAGCCAACTCTGGGTGAGGGCAGAGTACACCCTGGACAGCTCGCCAGGCCATCGCAGAGCAGAAGCACATTGACGACAATACAGCCTACTCTTTACCAAGTCAGCAATGGCTCTTTAACATGCCTTTCACCACAGACAGTGAGAGACATGGCTGGCCTTTGATAACTCAGTTAGCTGCACTGGGAGGACAGCAGTGACAGTGGGGCTTGAACCCCCAACCTTGGGATCAGTAATCCTAAAACAGAAAAAGTGCTTTTAAAAAAAAAAGAAAGAAATGATACATAGTTTAAAAAAATGGATTTATAGCATTTTTTGAACCAACATTTCATTTACTCTCATCATACAGAAAGCAGAAGTAATCAGAATTACTCTTACGTGTACTGGTTTAGTGTCAAACGGTTGGATTAAAATCCCATAAGAACAAAGTTTGCATGTTCACATATTCAGATTTCATGCTTAGTAGTTGCAAAATAAAAAAAATTATGAAATGTCTTAACACCTAAATGAGACAAATATGGAAATAAGGTTTAAAAGCTCTCAGGTTTTGCTTAAATCCAAGTTTCACCACAAAGCAATGCACACACATGTGCCAGACAGTCAGTGGATCAGCGCCTCTGGCTCATTTCTCCAACCTGTCTGATGAGTGAATTATTCGGCCAATGACAGAACGTGCCAGTTTAATATCATATTAATATTTGCCTGCAGCAAATACCAGCTATTCCAAATATCTTAATAGGTTGTTTCAACACTGCTAGAACAACCAGGCTTTTGAAGGACTTATGTTGATTATTGCATCCACATGATGTGACATATATTAATTACTATATACAGTACATTCATTCATTCATTCATTCATTTTCTGCACCGCTTAATCCTAATTAGGGGCACGAGAAGGCTGGTGCCTATCTTGGCTGAAACTCAAATGGGGCTTGAACCCCCGACCTACTGAGCAGTAAGCCAGCACCTTACCGCCTGGCCACCACTCCCCCTACTTTCTGTACATCAAGTAAAAATATAAAAATCAAGGGCAGCTGTAGCTGAATGTTTGCTTTCTGATGCTCATGATGTTAATGCTGAAAACTACAGCTCCTGTCATCTGTCACGAGTAAACATGTACACCCAGTGCTCCCACCCTTTACAAATAATATTTTAATTTAAACTTAATGACAACATGAATCTGGATAAAGATGAAGATAAAGCTGTCTGAGTCTACAGACTTTTATGAAAAACACATGTCCACTTTTCGCGTTCTCTCTCTTACTACAGGAGAGCTGACAAATTGCACACCACTACCAGATGTTCACGGATGATAGTACTTGCCTGAAAGAGATGAAGTTCAGAGGTCCACTAAAGGCAGTACTTTTGAACCTACTGGCTGGAGGATAAGGTGATAACAACCCTTTAAAGCCTTACCTGAATAATACTAAAGGTTATAGTGAAGATTATGAAAAATGTGCAGTCCATGTCAGTCCACACCAAACAAATGAGATGCACTGTTTTGTGTCTTGTGGTGGTTTGTTATTTTCACAATTTGAGAATGTCCTCTGTTGTAGTTATTATTATTCCCTTCCAGCCGGCACCCAGCTGAGCCCACATCAGCCACATGAAACCTGTCCTCAAGGGCACACTTCTCTCCGCAGGCTTGCTCTCTCATCACTAATCTATAGCTGTAATAGAAGTGAGTGATTGTGCGTAGCAGGCAAATAACAATGCCTGTGTAAATGACCGGGTAATTGTCCGGACGAGACAGGGGGAACCATTGGGTGTTCGGAAGGCTAGAGGAGCCTGTTTGTTTGGTCATTATGATCTAATGATGGTCATTTGTCTCTGCTTTTCTCCCTGTCTCTGTCTGCATAGCGAATCCCTGCAGGATTCAACACTGCTGCTTTATTTAATGCATCAGGCATGCTTTGACATCTGTAGTTAAGTAGGTCTAAAGAAAAAAAAACAACAACAAGGGAGGGAGAGATGGAAAGGAATATCAAATTGAGACTTGCTATGGGAAATAGAAATTGACAAAACAGGGTTTTGGTGGAATGGGAAGAGAAGTAGATAATTTGGGTCTGACTATCAGACAATTAGGAGTAACAACATGCCACTTTGTTCCATTGGTTCTATTTCAATGAAATAACTCATTATTAAAATTAATTTTTAAATTATCATTTTAATCATTTAATTTTCTAATTTATTATTACTTGCATTATATACGTCTCTCTTCAACCTTTATTATGTGGATAGTTTCAAAATTTCAGATGATTTTGAGAATCACTATTTTTAATGTCCTTTGTGTCTCAGTTCTCCGGTTGAATTTCTGACATAATCTTTTAAGCTAATATTGTGAGGCAAAATACCCCTGTGCAAGGTCACAGTCCTGAAATGAAATACTAGTGATAAAAAGTAAAAAGCTTAATGTACATCACTGGATTTTTGTCAAAAAGGGGGTGCACTCTCTCTCTCTCTTTCTCTCTCTTTCTTTCCCTCTCTCTCTTTTTTACTCTGTGCTGGTGTGTCTATGTGTTCTGTCTCACTCTGACTATTTAGTCTTTCTTTTAATCCCTCTCTCTCCCTCCCCCCTCTCTGCACTTGTCTTTCCATGCTCACTCGCTCATCTATCATGTGTCCCTCACTTCCTGTTTCTGCAGCTCTCTGCATGTGTGGCTCATTATCGCTGACAGCAGCCTGAGTGCAGGTGGAGAGATGAGCTCACTAACACTAGAAGAAGTGGGTCAGAGTGAGATAAAGAGAGAGACAGAGAAGAGAGCGATGAAAGAGATGAGTGTTGGGGGGGTGAGCAGCTCCAGGTATTTGGTGCATTGATTGGGACATCATGGTGCAGAGCCGGGCTCTGGGCGGTCTCTTGTGCGTCTCTCCTGTTAGGCTGCACTGTCACCCGCGAGTCTCTACACTCAGGAGGAGACTACACTTCCGCAGGAAGATGTGAGTACACGTGTCTCACACCCGTCTCATATTCATCTCACGCTCGTCGCACGATTATGAGACTCTGTAAATTCGGTTTGGTTCAGCAGTCTGATTCTGGATTCAGGATTCGGTCAGAAGGTGTTGATTTATTGTCTATAGCAGTGCACGTGCTCCAAAGCTTAAGTGTGTCTTCTTGTGTGTAGTTATTGACATGGTGATTTCTTTTTTCCTTTAAGGACAAAAGTTGTTTGTTTGACGTGTAAGGAAGGAGTCTCCAGTGTCAGAGCCTTAAGGGGGGCGTAGACAAGCTATTTGCTCATCATTTATCAGTTTGGAGCTAACACTCAGTGACTATTGGTCAGTTAATGGTACCTATTGTTTTCATATATGGTTACTTCAATTCCATCACCTCAAAGTAAAACTGAGTACACGCCCACTTTCTTGCCAGATTTCACTGATGTTCCGCTATCTCTGGTCACCGCGTTGCTTCTAGATTCTTCCTGCGTGTACACCGCTTTAGAGTGAAACAAAACAAAACACATGATGTCCTGTACGTCATCGAACCACCCTCTTGTTAATTCCTTTCCCATAACATCATAATTATTCACTTAGCGTTTTCTCCTGATGTGTCTGTAGCATGATCATTTCGCTGTTTCTACTCGTTTATTCTCTCTCAATACTAATGCTCATGCATTTTACAGAACAAACCCGACCCCTGTGGCACACTTTGGTGTGTATCAGAGAGGCAGTAGGAGAATCTGACACTGGCGCTGTGTAGTTTCCGCCTGAAGAAGTTGAGAGCGCTGATGAATAAGTCATGCAAGAGACTTTATACAGCATTCAGGATTAAACAAAAAGATCTACATTA
>JBCNYG010000015.1:10197452-10207763 GCA_039654305.1 Porochilus rendahli | reverse complement strand
TGTGTGCTCTTCTGATCTTTAGCGCAGTATCCTCCATCTGTGTGTGTGTGTGTGTGTGTGTGTGTGTGTGTGTGTGTGTGTGTGTGTGTGTGTGTGTGTGTGTGTGTCCTCACTTTCTACATTACACCAGCTCCCCACCATCTTAAAGGTGAGAGAGTAAAAATGAATCAATACCTTCAGCCCAACAGGCTTGTTGACTTGTTTGGAGGAGTGGGAATAGTTTCACATAATACACTGTTACATAATGTGGCAGTTTGTTTAGTTTCAGTGTTCCAGTTTAAGCATGGCGCTGGGCGTCTTGAGGACACACCACTGAATAATTGGGTTCAGAGTGAAACCACAGCACACTAAACAACTTCAGTGTTCCATGTAAACACACTCAACACACATCCACACTGTTCTCTATTTGTCTTACTGAATAATTCTGGTGAACTTTAGTGTTTTGGTTCATTTCATTTGCATTTTTATTCATCTGAGATTCCTGGCATTACAGAGTATATATATGTGTATATGATTCATGATCAGCCTTTCTAATTTTGCTTACAGCCACTTAGATATTGCCAAACCAAAGTGAATGATACTTTGGGGTTAATTCAGTGTTATTGCATCAATTCTTAGGTGGATTGAAAATAGGCATGTGACACATGCCTGCAAAAATTCTATCATCTTTTCATCATGCTTCAGATTATTCAATGTTAATAGATGAGCTGTTGGCTGCCTGCATGAAGCCTGTCAGTTTCGCAGGGTTGAACTACTATATATACTGGTCATGAATTGTGTGCAGAGCACATTACGTGCTCATACATATTCCATAATGCATATAGGAACGGTGTGGAATAGCAGTGCTGTATACCCACATGTACTGACTTGTAATCTATGCAGCATTAATAATACATGGTTTCCCAGAATTAATGGGAGGACGTTATGGTCTATCATTGTCCCTGCGGGGCCGCACAGTGGTCTAGTGGTTAGCATATCTGCTTACCAGCAAGACGGACCTGGGTTCGAGTCCAAGGTTCAGGTGTTTCTGTGTGGAGTTTGGATGTTCTCGCTGTGCATGTATTGTTTTCCTTTAGGTATTCCTCCTACAGTCCAAAAACATGCATATTTATCCTCTATGAATAATGCCATATTAACATGCCAATTGGCTGTTCCAAATTGCCCCTATAGGTGTGAGTGTGAATGAGTGATTGTTGGCCCCGCGATAGTCTGGCGAGCTCTTTAGGGTGTCCCCCACCTGTGTCCGGCGACGGCTGAGGTAGGCTCCAGCCTCTCTGCAACCTGAATAGGATTAGGCGGTTTGGGAGCTGAATAAGTGAGAGTGGGTCATTGTGCATGCACATACGATGCT
This sequence comes from Porochilus rendahli, assembly GCA_039654305.1. Classification (NCBI taxonomy): domain Eukaryota; kingdom Metazoa; phylum Chordata; class Actinopteri; order Siluriformes; family Plotosidae; genus Porochilus; species Porochilus rendahli. The sequence goes on along the minus strand of JBCNYG010000015.1, from coordinate 10,206,412 downwards.
TCAATTTTAATTGCACAATATGTAGAAATAATCAGAATGAATGCAATGTATTAGTTGTTATTTGAGGAGTTTATAAAAACAGTTAAATCTAACTTACATTATGGGCTACTTGCCATTTTGTCATTTTTATCCAAGCACCTAATTAACATATATTTGGTGCATTGGTACAACATAAATAGTAAAAGGAGTTTGCAACAACTGCTTTGTTGTGCAGCAACAAAGTGTTTGTCATAGTTTCTTAGTGAGAGGGGGTTGCGTACTCTCTCATAGCCAGGCCATCACAGGGCCAGGTGCAATTTCTCAGTTTTTTCTTAAACCTCAAGGGGAAAAGCGAACCTTTTAATCTAAAATAATAACTATATGAATTATGTGATTATGAGAACTTACCTTTACTTCTGATGCAGTTGTACTACTCTCGTTTTTAGACAGTCACCCTTACATTCTGGATAGGCAGGCAACTACGTAACACAGCGGAGGTGTATTTTGTGTCGTTTTTCGGTGAAACGTCGTCAAATAAGGTGCTTGTGCTTGGGTACATTTGCCACGCTAAGTGTTGCGTAACACTCACAACAACAAAATTTAGAAATCTTGTGTTATGGGATCTGTTCATGCAAAGGGTGGAGTTTTTAGCTGTACAGCTTTAGATTTTAATGTGCTGTCAACTTTTTTGCCATTTCGTGTGCAATGGTCATTACTAGGATGATTGATAGGTTCCTCTGAAGTTCGAGATGTGTCACGTGACCTGTTACCCAGTTACGCTCTTTAGAAACGGGCCATATAACAACATCTGATCATTAAAACTGAATGTTTCAGGATGACAAAAGGAGAATTAGGATTTGTTTACTATGCAGCTCAATTTATGTGAAAGAAACCTCTCACATGTCCACCAAAGTTACCCCCTGACAGCGTTCTCATTTTGGGTCACCATTTTAAGTTGGATTTTACACCTCTTTCATAAATAATTAATAGTAGACTTGAAAGTCAACATTTTTCTTGTTTGTCCCACTAAATCAACATCAAGTTAAGGAATGCTGCACAATGCATTTAGTTGCTCATTTTTATAAAAAAAAGTCAGTGAGGGGCCCCTATATACTTATCATTAGTGTGGAATGACACATATACGTGTATAAGCAAACTATTAAAGACTTGTTTTCGTTATGTTCCTGTGTAATACATACTAAAACAATTATTCGCCCCAGGCTCAGTGGATGCCTTGACATTCTATCTATGGGACTATTCAGGGACATCTACTTTACCTGTTTTAAAAACTTATTAATTAAACACTAGTTAATTCCAGTACACTCACTGGTAGTGTTTCTTAAATGCTGACAATTAATATTACAGAACTGGGACATTTCATGGGACGTTTGTATCATTTTACTTGCCTGTGTTTGCTACATAAAGTTCCAGTTCTAACAGTAGTTCATTACACTTGAAACCGTAACTACGCCTACTATGGGCTGTCAGTTAGCCTGGCAGCACACAACATTATTTCCTGCTGTGGCTTTTCGTAGACTATCCGTGTTTACACTTTATGTATGAACCATTCATAAATAAATACATTTGACAGTATTTTCTCTGACAAGGCAGTTGCTTGATATTAATTTCTTGTTTATAGATCTGCAGTATAAAAGCAACATCACATTCTCTATCATGGTTTGATCACCAGCAGCCTCATACCTACAGTACAAAAGGCATGTTGATAGTCAGTTACGTGGCATTCTTGTTTGTGTGATATTGCTTAATTAAAGGTTGGATTTGTGAAGTCTTCTAAATTCCTCTTAGCACTATTGAGTGATTAGCATTCTAAAGATTTCATCTGTTGATCTTCCATATGTTTTGTGTTTTATTGCCACTTGTCTGCATGGTGTTGTGTGTAACCACACATATTGTAGGTCCTCTAGAAAAGGTCTGAAAGCCTTTCTCTTGCTGTATGAAAGCCTACTGTTGGCTATAGTGCTGTGACTGGCACATCCTTTGTTCCTGAATTGATTGCAGACCGACTTACAGAAGATTCGGCTTACAGGTATAAATCACTCTGACACTTTAAAACGTGCAGCATGAACTCTGCAGCCTGTGTCAAGAAAATCATAAAGCAGCAGGTTCACCCCTGCTGATTCTCTGTTATTCTAGTGAGCAAGCCAACATCCAGCTCACAACATAGCATTCATGAAACAGCATATAATACATGCTGTTTGGGTTTATTTATCAGGTGTTGTATATAGTTTTTAGGTACATTTAAGCCTCCAGGCCAAAAAGCTTTCATTCGACCTATTGGTGCCAGATGATATCTATTTCAACACCGGGTTTTACAGCAATACTGTTGCAGACAAGATGGATTTTCCTGGTATTTAGTGGCCCCTGGCTCACCATTCATATTCCATTTCTGCCATTGATTTCCACACTGACTCAACAACACCCTAGACACAGTCTTTCCCTTAAAAGGAGCAGAGGCAACAAATGAAATACAACTTCATTTCCTTATAACTAATCATACAACCTTCAAGACATGACTGAATATGACAGTTAAAATGTTTGGTTTTTATTTATTTATTTATTTATTCCTTCATTTATTGATTTATTATAGTTTGCAAGTCCTGGGCTCAGTGTGGGTGTCTCTGTGTCGAGTTTGCATGTCTGGCTCTTACTTGTTTTTGGTGTATAGTGAAAGGTTTTTGTTTTTGTTTAGTTTTTTTTTTTGGTCTGTATTTTTCCAGTTCCAATGAGGTCGCGCTGCAATATTAGCACTTTATTTAAATACTCCTTATCTATATTTTTAGCCCGATAATGCTTGAAATAGAAGACACTTATATCATTCCACTCTGTTTGTGGATTTTAGTACAGTGCTGTGTGTGAGAGCAAAAGATTAAAAATGCTATAAACTTAGTGACTAGACACTCATTATGCTAATTGTTTCCTACTAAACTTATAAAAACAGTGAAATGAGACTTAAACATTGAAATATTCACTTATTGGATGAGCACTGAGTCAGACTTAAAAGTCAGGCAAATCAAAATGATCAAAAGACTTCAAAAGACGAGGAAGGGAATGAAAAGATGAAAGCGAAATACAGTCTGGGATTCTGTAATAACCAGAGAAAAAGCTGCTGCAATGAGAAATCGATCTGCTTCTAATGTTTATAATCATTGGCACACAGTCTCTACTGACTGCTCAGTGCTGGGTTTCTGTTCTTTTACCATTACGGCTAAGATTTGAAGTTTCCTGCTTTTGTTCCTAGCTCTGTTTTTCGAGATGCGTTTTGTCGGCCCTGAGGGTTCTGTGACATGTATCCAAGAAGAAGTGCCCTGAATATCGTTAAGATGATGAATGCTGTCGTTATTATATAAAACATAAATAAACCAATTAATTAATTAATTAATTAATTAATTAACAGGGACAATAAACTGTGTACTTATTTTGCTTTAAAATGCCAAAACCATCCTTTTACAAATGTAATAACTGCCTTTGGTTGTATTTATTTTATTGTGACTTTTGCCTCATTTATCAATTTGCATGCATATGTTTATATTTAAATGATTGACACGAGCATTTATACAGGTAATATGACAGTCCAGTTTAGAAAAACATTAACACCCTTCAAATGCTCTTGAGTTTGTGTATATTTATGTATAAGGCAAATCACGGCTTGAGGCAAATTTGGATGATTTACACTGTCAGGTTTAAAACACAATTTTAAATACGTTTTTAAATGCGTTTATAGTTTAAGAAAATGTATATTTATAATATAGTTTCATGCCAAATGTGCCCATTCATAAGCAAAAAAAATAGCCTTTGTGTTTTATTTTCCATTATCAGCTTATTTTGCCTGAATACAAAAGTATCTCTTATTCACCTCTTTATCATCTTGATTTGGATCTGTGTCTCTGTTGACAATTAGAGGCGCGTGGTTAGCACATCCACCTTACAGCAAGGAGGTTCAAGTCCCTGGCTCAGAAGGGAAGAATACTTCCGTGTGAAATATGCCTGTTCTCCCCATGCTTGTGTGGGTTTCCTCCGGGTACTCCGGTTTCCTCCCAGAGTCCACAGACATGCACATTAGGCTAAGTGGCTGTTCCAAATTCCCCTAGGCGTAAGTGTGAATGGTTATGTATGTTGCCCTGTGATAGACTGGCAAGCTGTTCAGGGTGTACCCCACCTTCACCCAGAGTCATCTAAGATAGGCTCCAGCCTCCCCGCACCCCAAGTTCAATTAAGCAGCTTGGCAAATTAAAAGATGAATGAATGTTTACAATAACAAAACTGCACGAGTGGAGGAACAATCTAGCACATGTGAGATTCAATTTCATAGAAAGTTAAAACCTGAGATCAGGTGTTAAGAAATGTAAGAAGGCATATGACTCTAAGAGAGATAAAACAAGGGTAGCACATTCTGCTGTCTCATTCTCCCACTCTCTCTCTCTCTCTCTCTCTCTCTCTCTTTCTCTCTCTTTCTCATTTACATGTATACTAACACACACACCTAACAAACAGAGAGAGAGAGAAATTTGCTTTGATTTGAATATATTTGGTACCTACAGTAATGGGTAAGTGGGTATTCAGCAACATACTCACATGGATGCACTGAGATTTAGTCAGTGTTATAAATGTAAAGTTATTAACTTTTAAATTTACTTTTTTAATTTACCTTTAAACTTAATTTATACCTGACTACTTTAAAGAAAGAGAGAGAGATGGTATTATAGATGAGACATAAAATAAATATTCTATTGGTATTTATACTAGAACCCACATTTAGCAATTCCTGACCTGTCTAGGAATTCTATGCTTAATATTAGTATTTATTTATCTGTGTTTTAGTCCTATAATAATATGGAAAATTACTCACTAATAATTCCATTCTCCAGTATCTTTCTTTTATATAGCAATGTTTTCATTTTGGTCACTTACACGTACAAAGCCTACCATATATCTGGAATGTCTCTGTCCCTGAATACTTTCTTTTGCATCTCAATATGCCAAATTATAGACACGTGTACAATGTCTGAGATTTTTATTGTTGAAAGACAACAACTGAAGAAGGAAGGTGATGGGCTGCTAAATAGCAAGCAGAATCTCAGTGTTGTCAGTTAAGTGGTTTTGGATATTTTTATACCATCATGTTGATTGGAACCAATCAAGCATAGTTTATTCAGCCCCACTGTGAAATTACACTCCGAAACTCTTTATGGAACTCGGAATAGATACAATTACAGCTGTGTGAATGGCAAACTTGGGCCCTTTCATTATGCATCCACAGGTGGAACATTCATATTACTTTTCTCTCTTCTGTACTTTTTGAGGTAAGCTAAGCTAAGTACTTTGGGCTCTGTTCTGGCCATTTTTTTGCCTGGTTTTATGTGTCTGGAATGTTTGTCTGCTCACATATGAGGGATCTGATTAAAGCTGAATCTGCTTCCCCTTCACCCCTACCCCCATGCTCTCTCGTTTTTTTTTTTAAACAGTAATGTACAGACCTAAATCTAATAAAAATTCTGTAAAAGAAAATATACATTAAAAAAGCAATTTCCCTAAAGAACCACTATGGAAAGGACGACAGCTCATGAAACACATTCTATTTGAAATACAGTAGTGTACACTGACTAATCTTATACAAAATGTTAATTGAGGTTGATGCTGAATCTTTATTTACTATTTAAATAAATGTCAACTCAGTGACCAAATTCTAATGTATTTATTTCATCAAGCTGAACTTCCAATTCCTCCATTGTTATCCAGCATCTAAAATAAACTGTCCTGTCTAAATAAAATGTACTATTTTGGTGCAGTCTGTGCCAAATGTCTATAGTTTTTTTACTCCTGGCATCAAACATCCCAGTCTGTATTCGTAACTTCACATAATGTAGCAGTAATGCAGCATGAGAGCTCTGCATTCTTTCCACACCCTCATAACTGTGTGAGAGATAAGAAAACCTTTGTAATGAACAAGCCTTCGCTGAGTTTCTGTAAGAATGCAGACCCCAGAGGTTGCTGGCAGAGAGTACATGATCTGTAAGGGCTTTAAATCTCATAAAGTACCTTGCCACTTCTGGGGGAAGCATACGGCCCTCTGCGGAGGCAGTGGGCTGCCCACTGAACAGGAGAATGATCCTGGTAGATCTGCACTCATTGGCAACTACACACTTAACCAGCTGACAGATCAGGGAAAGGCAGGAAGTCCCACATATTCACATTGATGTTCTGCCTCACTATTCTTTTATCGTGTATCAGCATGTCTGGAGTTTTGCGGCCGAAATTGCCTCAGAGATGATCCTTAAAGTAATTTAATCTTTATAACCCCTTAAGAAAAATAATGTATGTGGCTTTACTCATTCACTCATTCTCCTCAATTGCTGAACCACTCCATCTTCTATTAGGGTTGCGGGGAGCCTTGTGCCCATCCCAGCTGACATCAGGTGAAGGCGATGTACACCCCAAAAAGCTCACCAGATTATCACAGGGCAACACACACACACACACACACACACACACACACACACACAACTATTCACACTCACACCTGTGGGGCAATTTGAGGCTGATGTGCTAACCACTATGCTACTGTGCTACTCAACGTGGCTTTAGAGGTTACTAATCATTAACTCTGCAAATTCATTCCACCTTAGGTCATAAATGCTCCTTATGGGAACACACCGTAATCATTACATTTGTAAAGATAAAATATTGTCAGTTATTGTTTGGTTTTCATAGAGTTTTTATCTCAACCCCCTACCGCATGTTGGCAACCCATGGATTTCCTTCAGGTTCTCTGGTTTCCTTCCATCTCCCAAAATAACATGACAGTAGGTAAATTGGCTAGTCTAATCCCCCTGGATGTAAATGAGTGTTGTTTGTGTGTGCTATGTTGGACTAGCGTGCCATCCAGGATGTATGCCTACTTCACGCCCAGTGTTTCTGGAATACAGTCGCACAAAGCTGACCAGCCTAACGTAATTACTGAAGAGTGATTGAATGAATGTTAGGTTATTAACAAGTGTTTCGGTGTTGTTTTGCTCTGCATGCTGTATGTGAATTCGACACATTGATTTGATTTAGGTGCACAATAATCAAGCAAAAGAAATTGAAAAAGGAAATCATAAGTGTGTGGATTTGATTATTGCTTAAGGAAATCAGCTGCGTAGAGATCTGATTATCATGCTAGGAAATCAAATTTACAAGGATGTACCATTCCAAGATGGAATACAGGAAGTGTTGAAACTGTTAACAAACCAGCTTTTAGTGTTATTAATAAAATAAATTGCAGTTTTCGAACTTGTAGGCAGCATGTTGGCACAGCAGGTCGTATTGGTGTCTGACAACTCCAGGATTTGAAGTTTGATTCTGAGCTCCAGTTGCTGTCTCTGTGGAGTTTTACCTGCATCAGTGTGAGTTTTTGTTCACTTCCTAAAAGCATGCAGGTGAATTGGCAACTCTGGATTTCCTCTATGTGTGAAAGCTATGTGTGGAGCTTCTGTCACCCTTTCGCTTCAACTATGCTTTGTTAAGTTAAACTCAGAAACAAAGTAAAGGCAACTAAAATGAATTCATCCAAAGGCTGCAGTAAAGACATATGATATTGCAAATAGAATTATATTAAATGTCCTTAAGCCAATCATTTTTAAGAAACCTACTGAAAATTCTTTATCATCAGGATATTTTCTTTAATATCAGTATTCTATAATAAAATGACCTATCCAGATAAAATGTACTCTTTTGGTACAGTTTGTCCCACAGGACCCTCATTCCACTGCTAAATAAATCTAATTATCTTATTATCCCATTTTGTGGCGTCATTTTTATCCTATCCTTTATAGATTCCTTTCCTTATTTATCATTCTTATTAGTGTCTCACATTCATTCATTCATTCATTCATTCATTTTCTCATGTGGTGAAGTTTACTGAAAGCGGTGTTCCTTCTCCAAAATTATTTTTTCAAATGCACATCGGGTTCATCAGTAAAATGTTTCTAATTTCTACATAGAACTGCCTGACAATACTAGTTGTTAATAGTTTTATGTACATTTTTTTTAAGTTTTAAATGGCAATCCTTGTCAAAACTCTGAACAGCTTGCCAGACAATTGCAGGGCAAAACACACAAATATTTTTATTTGGGGGGTGGGGTGTCCGTTTTTTTATTTTGTAAACAGTTCAAAGATATGCAAAGAAATTATGATGTAACAATTCACTGACTTGTCTTATTTAAATTGATTAATTATTTGTAATAGTGTAATACAGGGAAACTGCAATGTTTTCTGACTCGGTTATCATTCTGAAAATGACTGCAGCACCCCTAGTGTTCGGAATATTTTTACAGTAGTAGTAGTCACTGGTTATTAAATCTTAGAAACAGTGTGTTGCTCTTTATGAAGACCCGGTTTGGGATTTTTAGCTGGATGTAGCATGCGTCCTTCAGGCAAAGGCAGTGCTTTGATGTACTTAATGTGTCCTTCCCTGCACTATCTTTGTGAGCATCTACTGCAGCTTTTTCACAGATGGACAGAAACCCTCTGGCTTTCTCATTTGGAGTAAAGGAAGCACTGCTTGTCTGAATCCACCTGCCTGAAATCATGAAAGCCTGAGACCAACAGATAAAAGACTTCATGAATTGGATGGTGGTACATAAAGGGTTGCTGTTGTAAGCCACACATACAACAACACCCCCTCCCCCCAACACAAACACACACACACACACACACACACACACACACACACACACACACACACACACACACCCTGGCTGAAGCTCAGGGGAAGGCTAGTAATTAAAGTGTCGGTCTTGTAGCATTCCTTCCATTGTGTATGCTCATCTTCAGTGGCCTGTCAAAACATTTCACAGTCACAAAGATTGTGTGTGTGTGTGTGTGTGTGTGTGTGTGTGTGTGTGTGTGTGTGTGTGTGTGTGTGTGTGTGTGTTCCCACACACCCCAACAACACCCACACACACCCCCCCCTCCCCCCCCC
>JBCNYG010000015.1:10173583-10184173 GCA_039654305.1 Porochilus rendahli | reverse complement strand
TGTGTGTGTGTGTGTGTGTGTGTGTGTGTGTGTGTGTGTGTGTGTGTGTGTGTGTGTGTGTGGGTGTGTATGTGTGTTTGTGAGTGCATACATACAATTTTGAATGAGCATAAAAACACACCTTTATGGCACTTGTTTTCTTCTGTTTATGTGTAGTAAGTACGAAACTCTACATGAGTGGGCTATAAACAGACGCAGTGTGTAGCTCTGCATGGGGCTCACCTGGCCTGTCTCTAATGGTTGAAATATATACAAATACTATAAATGTAGAAAACCTATGAAACTATAAAACTATAAAAATCTTGTTTATGTTTGATTTTCTTCCTTTCAATAAAGTACTGCATATGATTAAACTTTTATGAACACTTCAAGAGACACCACTTTTACTCTCCACCTGTTTGCACGTCAGCATGAAGCTCATGCATCTGTCATGATTTTGAAAAATTAATATAGCTGCTGAGCTCTCAGACACATGAAAGCAAACCAGTAAAACTTTCATTTGATTGGTCAGCTAATAAATGTTCACATGAAATTTCACAACCAATAATGTGAATTGCAATTTATTTTTTCATCGCACCGAACTTAATCTCTGCTGATCACACACCGATTTAAATGTGTAAAGGCTAATACTATATGAACACGTGTTTAACGAATTGTGTGATTGTATGTGAGTATTTAATCCAAAAATATGGATTTGCCGGGGCCTTAACACTGAACATAATTGTCTTTATGCTTTTCATGATCAGAGATTTTAAAGACTGCTCTTAAAGACAAGACTAGACAGTAACAAGCTTGTTAGGGAATAGTTCTGACTATGCTGGAAAGAGGATGACATAAAGACTCAAGTGTTTTCCACCACTGTAAATAAATTGACTGGATTCTTTGGACACTTTTTCAAGATCGTATTCATTTATTCCATTTATAATTCATTTTTATTGAGTTCCTGCCTCATGCTTGGTGCTCCCAGGATATACTCTGGATCCATCATGTTTCTGACCAGGTTACTAAAATCAATAAAAGAAAGAATAATTTAGGGGGTAGAGAGGATTGGATGGGTACAGTAGCCTTGCAACCCCAGTGAAAATAACAAGCCACCTACCTGTTTGACTATCTCTATTTGTGCAAACAGATACAGATACCATTTTAATTTGACTTCAAACTATTTTAAGCTCTTAATGTATAATTTAAAATTGGAGTTTCATTGTGTTTTGTCTCTCATGAGTCATGGAGAAGGGCCTGCTTGAATTGGACAAAAATTTACCATTTTTGTGATGAACTACAAGCACAATGTCCAGGTATTATTCATCAACTGAATACTGATATCCCTTATGCTGAAGCCTGGTGCTGGCAGAGTCAGGCTTTGGGAGTAATTCTCTGTCAGTCTCAAAAATTAAATCAAATGCACTGAGATCCTTGAAGAAAACCTGCTTTAAAGTGCTCAGAACCTTTAGACTGGGATGAGGTTTTACCGGATTCTTAATGTCTTTGAGTGGCCCAGACAAAGCCCAGGCTAAAACCCTACAGAGTATTTGTGGTGAGACCTGAAGATGGTAGTTCACAGACTCTTGCATCCAGTCAGATAATGTTTAGAAGATCCGCCACAAAGAATTGAGAGAAATTGAATCCACATGTGTAAACCTTTGCCAAAAGTGTGTTTACAGGATACTGAAAAATGAAGGGATCTCTATACTTATCCTAAATGAGAGATTTCATTCATTCATCTTCTTCCGCTTGCAGTTATTTTGTAAAATGCATTTTTAATTAGTGATTATATATTATTTTATGTACAATTGATTAATGGCAATTACTTGAGCAATACATTTAATAGATTTTAAATTGAATCTATAACAAAGTAAAGTATGAAAAAATAACATTTTGTTTAGTTGTTTGTGGCATCCCTGGTCTTATAGCTACACTGTAAAAATCTACTGTAGAAATTACAGTAATTTACAGGCAGCAGCAGTTGGATTAGATTAATGTAGAATTCAAATACGGGATTTTTTTTCTGTAAAATTTTAATTTTATCTAATCCATGCTCTATAAATTACAGTAATTTACTGGCAACTGTACTTTTTTACATTGTGGGTTTACAGCTAATCCCCACTGAGAGAGTGAATTAGATTTTATTGACCAACTAAATTAAAATTACATGCTAAATCAAAGCAAACTGCAGCCAGGACACCAGCTGGTAGATCTAGAGACAATTTGCTCGCCTGTATATACAAGAACAAGTCCCCATAAGAATAAAACTTAAAAATACCAGTCAGTAAACGAAGTAGATACTAGCTGTGATACTTTTGTTAAAAGTTTTTTTGTATGTTTGTTTGGGGGGGTTTTTTTGGTAAAAAAAAAAAAAAAACAGATATTTGTGAAAATGTAGAGTTCTGTTGAGCGAAGTTTTGATCCTTTACAATCCCAAATAATGGAGGCTGAAAATGTCACGCTCTCATTCCAGAGAATCTGTGCAGTTTACAGTTGCATACTGTATAAAGCACCTACAGTACAGTACTGTAAGAAACTACAGTAAACTACAGTTTAATTTACAGCAAAAGTTTACAGCATAGAGGAAAATGTCTCCAGCTCTGACCAGTGTAATGTCTATGTGTCCACATAAGTGTTTGAGAACAGTCTGTATATAAACACACACAGAGTCTACACTCTGAGTAAACAGTATCACAGCTCAGTAGGGAAGAAAAAATGTTTACTGAGTCAGCCGTAGACGATCACACAGAAATAAACACACACAGACACACATATAATAATTCATTTTTCTGCTGCATTTTATTATAAAGCTTCTTTTCCTAGCAACTCACCTCACATTACACTTCCTCTCACTATCATTTCCTTTTTTACTTCCTGTTTAATATTTAAGTGTGGAGAGGTGCAGTCAGTAATGTTTATGCTGTATACACAAACTGTTACAGTGTTAAAAATGGCTAACCCCTACCTCGGAGGCCCTTTCACAGCCACTCACTACGAATGAACATACAGCAGCTCAGAGAGATAATGTAACATATCAGAGCAGAGAGAGGACCTCTTTTTAATTCAGCTCCATAAACAGTTTCATTCAAAGGTAAGGAAACTCCTAATATGGGTAAAAATAAAAATAAAAATGGGTAAAGATTAAATAAAAGTAGTTCATTTATTTCAGTAATTTAACTTAAAATGTGAAACTAATATCCAAGTAAAAGTCCAGAGCCAACGCAGCTGTCTACCAGGACATTCTAGAGAACTTCATGCTTCCTTCAGCAGACAAGCTTTATTGAAATGCTGGCTTAATTTTTCAGCAGGAATTGTAACCTGCCCACACTTCCAAAAGTACCAAAACCTGTTTCAATGACCACGGGATTACTGTGCTGGATTGGCCAGCAAACTCGCCTGACCCGAACCCCATAGAGAATATAAGGGGCATTTCCAAGAATAGGATGAGAGACATGAGACCGCACAATGCAGAAGCGCTGAAGGCCGCTAGTGAAGCATCCTGGTCTTCCATAACACCTCAGCAGTGCCACAGGCTGATAGTGTCCATGCCAAGCCACAATGAGGCAGGAATTCATGCAAAAGGGGCCCAAACCAAGTACTGAGTACATGATTATACTTTTCAGAGGGCTGACATTTCTATATTTAAAATACCTTTTTTATTATTATCATTTCTAATTTTCTGAGATTTTGTATTTGGGGGTCTTCATAAACTGTAAGCTGTTTTCATAAGCTGCCATAATCATCAAATTATAACAAATAAAGGCCTAAAATATTTCACTTGGCATGTAGTGAGTCTATATAATATACCATTTCACCTTTTACATTGAATTACTGAAATAAATGAACTTTTGCACTATATTAAAATGTTTTGAGTTGCACTTGTACATTCTATATAAAGCTTTAGGGAGCATTGGTAATTTGGCCTAAAAGCAGCAATACTTCTTCTGTTTTTTCTCATCTTTAGCTGTTTAGAAGGACGACTGCTACAGGTAACTGTGGCAGTAGTGATTTAGGTTTTTCTTTTTTTCTTCTCCACTAAACTTGCAATACAGTTTCTCCGGCAGAATCAGCGTAGTGTCAGCAACAGCGACATCTGTGGGGGACATGTACTGACTGCAGCGTCCTGCATGATAAGGTCATGCATGAGCATGTGGATATACAAGCATTTCATTCTGTATTTTTTATTGGACAGATTGGACATTGGATTTTTTTCAGTATTATGGTGGCTACAAGTGACAGATTTTTTCCACACTGATCAGTCATAACACTAACACCACCTGAGTGGTCTGTGGCTAGGCAGCCCCATGCAAGCAAATGCAATACACTGTGTGTTCTGACACTTTTCAATGATATTCAGTATTAGTTTCAGCAGTTTGTGCTACAGCTACTGTAGCTTTACTGTAAGATCAGACCAGGCATAAAAGCCTTCACTCCCCACGTGCATTAATTAGCCTTGGGCACCCATGACACTCTTGCCAGGTGACTGGTTGTCCTTCTCGGGATCACCTTTGGTGGGTACTTTCCACTGCATACCAGGAGCACCTCACAAGATCTGCTTTTTTGGAAAAAATTAGACCCAATGGCCGTGATCAAAGCACTTTTCACCTAATACACCCCATTGGCTTGGCAGGTCAGAGGGCAGTAAGATAAAATAAATGATACCCACTTTTGTTACACTGTATTAATCCCACAGGGGAAATTATTGCCCCTGCATTTAACTCATCCAAAGTATGCACACACACATAAACAGTGAGCACACACACGCTTGGAGCAGTGGGCTGCCACACTCATTGGGGGTTGGGTGCCTTGCTCTTTTCACCTATCAGTGGTCATAATGTTATGGCTGAGCAGTGTAGGGGAGATCATTCTTATTTTTATGTGTGTTAAATTACTATTTGAATCCATAGACTTGATACTTCCCACATAATATCATGCATATGTATTATCACACTGAATTATACACAAGCTGTCTGTATGTACTGTACATGAATGAAACCAAAAGGAGTCATATGCTACAACAGCACCAGCAAAGTGGCACAGTTCTGATAACATGCCGTGCGAGAATTGTACCACTGGTTAAAATTCTGTACAGGGAAAATTTAATGGAACTGTCAAACGTGTATTACTCTGTGAGCAGAGCTTGGACAGTAGTAATTACAATAGACCATTGTATCCCCATTACGCACATGCAGAGAAGTGCATGCAGTAGAGTCATCTTTTAACTTGTATTAGGATTGATTGATGATGCAGATCTCATCAGTTTGTTTTACAGTGTTCTTGTTTAAATTTGTTTAGCATTTATATTTTGTTATATCATGTTATATCTTTCATATGAGATTAGGACTTAACAGTCTGTTATTCTCTGAAGCAAGAAACCGTGTACTTATTACAGGTGTTATAGTACTGCAGGTTAAACCCATGTTTCTTACCTTCATGTAAACAGAAGCAGCATGCACAAACTATAAAAGGGATAGCCATGGGGACAGCTATGGCCTAATGGTTAGAGAAGTGGGTTTGGGACTGAAAGGTCACCGGTTTGATTCCAGGACCAGCAGGAAAGATGTGGGGGGGGGAGTGAGCAGCCCCTCCCTTGCCACCGCCTTCAAGGCTGAATTGCCCTTGAGCAAGGCACCTAACCTCCAACTGCTATTTAAGCTCCGCAATGTGGCAGCCCACTGCTCCGAGCGTGTGTGTGTGTGTGTGTGTGCTCACTGTTTACATGTGTTTGTGCTTATTTTGGATGGGTTAAATGCATAGTAAAGTAGAAATAACTGTACACAACTGATATTTTTGAACAAGGAAATAATGATATTTTAAAAATACTTGCATTTCTCTACAAGTATTTGTGGTACAAAATGGATTTTTACTTGTCGTATTATCAAGATTTAAGATTGTTTAAGAAGATACTGAGTTCCTTTCCTGGGCTTGGTGAAGGCCTTCTTGTGTTGAGTATGCATGTTCTCCCTGTGTCTTTGTGTGCGTTTCCTCCTGGTACTCCGGTTTCCTTCCACATTCTCAGGCTAGCTGGCTGTTCCTGGCTGCCCTTAGGTGTGAATATGTGTTGGCTCTGTGATGGCCTGGTGAACTGGTCAAGATCAAGCCTTTACCCAGGGTCAGCTGGGACATACTTAAGCCTTCTGGTGGGATTAAGCGGTATGGCTAATGAATAAATGAAGATTATTTATTATTTTTATATATTTATAAGATTGATTATTTATAAGTTATACAAGTACAACATCTAGTGGAATGTACCCCAATTCATTTCTAATGTTATGTTGAACATATAAATAAGGAAAAAAATAATATAAAGAGAAAATATAGAAGCTAAAACAGTAACAAATATACAGAATATGTACAATCAATAAATTTGTAAACATTTGCAAAATCTCTAATGTAAGTAATCTCTAATAAGTATCATGATAACAAGACATCCATGGTGTGTGTTTGTGTGTGAGAGAGAGAGAGAGGAAAAGAGAGAGAGAGAGAGAGAGAGAGAGAGAGAGAGAGACATTAAGTAATTATGTTGATGAGACAACACTTTATCTGATAATCCAGTTTAAATCAGGCAGCAGTTCAAGCCAGGATTAAGGTGCTTTGTTAATTACAGTGTTTATTTAATTCTTACATTTCTAAACTTGAATCTGTTCCCAAGAGCAATCTAATGACTATATTTTCACAAAAAGCACCTACTCAGACCAGAAGGAACCACAGGTCAGACAGTAAAGTCTATTAAGCATTTTTTGAGTACTTTTTTATACATTATACATTATATAAATGGGATCTACGATTCCCAGGAAAATGTAGATGATTTCAGAGTAATCAAAGTCAACATGTAAACGATCTTGAAGAGGCTTGGACAAGTGTTGAGAGCAACTGTAAGGGTGTGTAGAGTTTACATGATCTACTAAATCACTGTATTCCTATTAAGCAAGTAACTGTGTTTGTTAGCTACTAATAAATCAGTAAAAAGTAGAGCCTAGTACGGCGTAGCTAGCTTACCCAAATAATTAAAATACACACTACCAAGCATTGAGTGATCTTTAGCATTTGAGAAGAACATGAGAAAAAAGCTCTAAAAAATATTCTAAAAGCATTTTGTTCTTCCTGGGAAATCAAAGATACTTCACATTTGTTCTAATTTTAACCTTTTTTTAAACCAAATCTCATTTTGAGTTGTTAAAATGTTTTTAACACATGTTAAATTTAAAGCAAAGAATAAAATAAATAACAATTTTAAAAGTCTCATTTATTACTTATACAACAAAAAAGATTTGGGGTGTGTTTAATATGACACATATATAATTCATACATGCAAACTTTTTAAAGTGTCAGTTAGCAATTCAGCAAGAAGGTGTGGGTTCAATTCCCGGGCTCTGGCGTTTCTGTGTGGAGTTTTTCGGCGTACTCTGGTTGCCTCCCACAGTCCAAAAAATGCACATGGCTGTTCCAAATTGCCCGTAGGTGTGTGTTGACCCTGCAGTGGCCTGACGAGCTGTCCAGGGTGTACCTCACTCAGAGTCGGCTGAGATGGGCTCCAGTCTCCCCGCGACCTTAACTTGGATTAAGTGGCTTAGAAAATTAATTAATAAATACATTTCTTAAAGTACTTTTGTCAGCTTTAAAACGTCTGTGTAAAGTATCCACAACCCCAGTATGGACTTTTATATGAACCTTTTCACGTGTCTTGCCCTGATAGAGTTTTTATTGATTTGTCTGACAGTTGAGGTCAGTATTCATCATATGACCTTGAGGAAATTCTTGGTGCTGTTGGTAGAAATGCATGAAAAACTCAGGTGTCCACTTTTATATTTGGCCATATATTGAACAAGGGGTTTGAATATTACTAATTCTGGCAGCATGCATGGCTGCATTACAGGCATGGCTGGACATATAAGGTCTGATTGATATAGCTCGGACACTATGGGGAAATGACCTCTTTAAGATTGTCACATTGTCAGACTGTGCCACTTTTGCACTTTTCAGCACTTGAATTATTTAGAGCCTTTATTAAACATGTTAAATGCTATGAAAATCTGTGACGTTTTTAAAAAGCACAAACCTATGATTACATGCTAAATTCTGAAATCACTAATTATATGCTGTTTGGTTTTTGCTGTCATGTTAAAAATAACCTCTGTTTTGTTCTGTTTTGTTCTGTTCTTTCTCTAACTAAACTAAACTGAACTTTGCAGTTTGTTCAGACACCATGCTACTACTGGTTTGACATTAATGCATAAAAATGAATGAAAGCAGGACTTGGAATTTTATGGTGGTGTGAACATGAGTGTACCTGCCAAAATACACCAATTCTAAGACAAACTTAATCTTGCCTGTATAACATTCATTCATTTTCTGGTGCCCATCTCAGCCAACTCTGGCCGAGGGCGGAGAACACCATGAACAGCACACCAGGCCATTGCAGGGCCCACACTCACACAACCATTCATGTGATTTGGAACAGCCAGTTAGCCTACTGTGGGAGGCAACCAGAGTAAAATGCAACATCCAAGTAGAAACGCCCGAGCCAGAAATCAAATCCAGGCCTTTTTGCTCTGAGGTAGACATGATTACCACTATGCCACCAAAAAATTCAGACCTTCCAAACCACTGCGTTGTGTGATTTTGTGTAATATTCTCTCATTTGATTAGATAACTACAGTTATGTGATTTGCAGTTGACTGCTATTGCACACCTGTGTTTTAGTTCTCAATGCAAATGTTTCCCAGTGTTTTCACAGGTATGCATATCCACATACTGCTTTTGCTAAAATAAGCTGGTGCTACCTGATGTTTAGTTCAGCGAAGCATTCTTGGCAGATCAAGTCCATTAGCATCCATTACAACTCAGAAGAGAGAGAAAGGGAAAGCAGGGGGTACTTATGCTGATCATAATATAGCAGTTTTGTGTATGTGAAACACATAATAGTGCAAAGATCATGATTATTTGATTGAGCAGGTGTGGTGATAATCATTATCATGGAGAGATTTGGGGAAATAGAGCCCAGGAAGAAACTGAGCCTGATGAAGGTGTAACCAATTTACTGTCCAACCCAGTCTCAAAAAAACAACGTTCTCATATAATGTATATGCGGCACATATAAAGCACTGTATATTAACATTTAGGCATGAGCATACATTGTATAGCAACATATTAAACATTGACACAGATGCTTTGTATGAGACCTTCTGTTGCGTCCTATGGCCATATATGGGACCACAGGAAACCCATTCTATAGAAATTAAGCTTTCTGCAAGCATGGGGACTGTCTCCAGTTAGATGTGTGGGCCATTGATTTTTTTTGTTTAGCATGCTCTTTTCTCCGATGTAAATGCTCAGAATTTCAAATCCCCTTTCGTTCATTTATGCACAGAGCTTAAGTTACATCAGCTGGAGATATGTCATTAATACGATGTGTCCAGGAAGAACTTTTATCACTTAAACAAACACGAAATTTGCTGACAGAATAATTGTGGCTGACCTTGGGAGGAGCAGCTGCCTTGTTTCACCCAGCAATCAGCAGTGCATGGTGAGTTAAAAGCGTATTATTTGGGACGCCTATGAGAGTGGGCTGAAAAGTTCATAAGCTGACCCTGATGCAGTTGTCAAATCTGACCAAATGTGGTGTATTTCTCAGTCTTCCCTGTGGTCAACACCCTTCTTCCATTGGTGCTAAAGTTCATATAAGTATATGACAGTGAATTCTGTGGTAATGCTAGAAAAGTTCAAATAAGGCTAGCACCACACTTCCTGGATTTTCAGGCCAATTTTAGGTCTTATTTGCCCCTTCCCCTCTTGATATGAGGCTGCTCAGAAGCGATTGTCTGGCCAAGTAAATCTGTGCTGTAAGGAGTTCACAGACATAATCTTAAGGTCAAAGAGTGAAATGGATGAACACTAGACCTGAAATTGCTTCACTTTAAAACCTGATGTCTATGAACAATATACAGTCGATAAACAATGTGCAGTTTGTTTTTGACATACTGTATTATAACCAACCTAACCTCTACCACTATGTTGTTTGAATATAATTGATGTGTAATCGTTACATATTTATATTAAGTAAAGTGTAAGGATTCTATTTGTCAGTGCATGTACATCTATTCTAAATTGCCGTTAAATGTTAATGTGGGTGTTTGCATCTGTGTTAACCCTGCAATAATCTGGCAACCTGTTCAGGGTTTACCGCACTTCACTCTTGATGTCAGCTTTTAGTGACCCTAACAGAATAAGAGGTGCAGGTAACTTTTTTTAATAGTTATTTAGTATTGCACACTTCATGAATAAAGTTGGTACTTTCCACTTCATCTGAAGGCTTATTAGGCTCATTATTGAGACCTCTTCTCTTTTCTACAAACACAGTTGCAAGTCACATGGAAACACAGTACAGTTATGTGAGTTATTTAAAATTGCAGATATTGTTTGTGCAGGAAATTTGCCAAGAAGAGAAGTTTCATGAGCTTGGTTTGATTATGTCGAATTCAAAACAACTCGAATGCAGCATTCAAGTCAATGTTTGGATGTATATTTGCACCATTCATTCATTTCCTGAACCGCTTATTCCTAATTAGGGTCGCGGGGAGGCTGGCGCCCATCTCAGCCGACTCTGGG
>JBCNYG010000015.1:10131275-10149383 GCA_039654305.1 Porochilus rendahli | reverse complement strand
TGTGTGTGTGTGTGTGTGTGTGTGTGTGTGTGTGTGTGTGTGTGTGTGTGTGTGTGTGTGTGTGTGTGTGATATTGTCGGAGCTTCATTTTCTGCAGTGCCCAAATACTGTATTGATATTAACCTTTTTTGTTGTACAAGACCTGGTGTCTTAAACAATATGAATAGTCTCTATCCATCATGCATTAAGTCTCTCTTTCACCCCACAGTCGTTCAAGCCTCAACATGATGCCAGATGAATCAGGATGTCTGAACTGTAAGAGCAGCAGTCAGGTTACCACAGCAATCATCAGCATCCCAACCCCTCCCACCAACACCTCCCCCAACAACCCAGAGGTTCCAACCACCCCTGCCACCAACTCCAGCTCCGGTGTGGTGAAGGTCTCTGCTCTGTGATGGATATGCGCCAGAACCAAGGGAACAACAGAAAGAGAGAGAGAGAGAGAGAGAGAGAGAGAGAGAGAGGAGGAGCACTCAGGATGTGAAAACTGTTGCGTAGCCTGCCCTCTTGTGGAAGATGGACAGTACTGACTCAGATTCTTGAACAACAATACCAAGGGGGTAATGGAAACAAGTGTGTGTGCAGGTGTGACTGTGTATTTGTGTGAAAGATATAGAGAGAACGAAGGTAGAGAGTAAGAACTTTAGCAGAAGAGCCATAACAACTTGATCAATCCATTACAAGATTGATTAGATGAGGATGTCAAGAGTCACTCTGCATCAAGCACTTTTTTCTTTTCTTTTTTCTTTTTTTGTTTTTATTGTCTTGTACCGTGTCTTAGGGAAATGATGTTTCGTCAACAGTTTTAGCAACTGCTTATAAGCGTTCTAGTTTCACGTCATCTAAAATAGGACATTGAGGCACATCGTGTCAGTCTTGTTCATTCATTAAAATATGTAAAGCCACATGAACACCCATGTGTATTTTTTTAAACTGAAGAGGATGGCATTGCAAAATAAAATTTCATTTTAGCTATTTAGTGGATTAAATATCAAATTAATTAAGCTTAGCAAATTATATGCTTGGGTGGATTTTTAAATATAAATAGTTATTACAGTTCAGGGGAGGATAAATCATAAATTAATTTGCAAGACTAAACAAATAAGTCAACCATGAAGTGTCCATGCTTTGAAGTCCAAAGAAATTAGGTTAAAAATGTTAAAAATAAGCAGCTGATTGAAAAATGAGCGAGTACTTTAATTCATTTGAGGGGAAACTTTATGGATATACTTTGTCAGATTAAGCATCATGTTTGCACTGTTAACAAAAAGGCAGTAAGTCTTTGGCTAACACTGTGGTGGTCTCTAAAAAGACATAAAGATATTTGATATTGGCTATTATTTTCATTTCCATGCATTCCTACCAACTGAAACATCTTCATTTCATGTGGATAGTGCACAGAATTTGGAGAACTTGGTGGGGCTGGTACTTTTGTATCTGGGACAGGGAAATTCTGGACTACCTTAACTTTTTCCAGTGTTTTCTGCGACTGCCTCGGCTATTGAACGGCTTCTACAATCACCAAGGGTTTCCTGACTGGCTGCCATATTGCTTTTTGAGATCACTGTTGTTTATAAATGTGTAAATTAGCTTAGTATTAAGCTAATGCCAAACTTTTACATTTGTTAGGAGAAAACCAAACAGACGTGTTATTAGAACACACTACTTACTGGCTTGGTTGGATACAGAACAAAACCAGTTCACCCCTGCTGTAGCTGTACGCCAAAATGCCACCCAATGCACCCAAGGCTATTTTGAATAGTGGAAACTACCGGAAATAAATGCAGGAGTCCTGAATCCCCTACGAGATGTATGATTCCTTTCCACACCTTATTTCCCCCTTATCATACAGCAGCTACAACCCGAGGAGGGTGAAGGCCAGCCATATCTTTTTGTGCTTCTGCTCATGTTGCATCACAGGGCCCTGTAACTCAGTCTGTTCTTTTCTACATGCAGATGCCTATGATTAGCTAGTGTGAATGTGACTGAAAAGAAAGAGAGAAGCTTTACATATCAGATTAAAGGTTCTGTTACAGACATCAGAGACATCATTTTTAAGTTGAATAATGGAGGGAAAAATTATATTAATTTGAAAAAAAAAATGTTTCCTTGTCCTGTGCTTGTCCTGAGGCCCGCTCTTGTGATTTGTCCACTTCTGCCATTATTTTATATAACAACTTTTCTGAGAATGAGTAGTTATTAGAAGACAGATAATATGTTTTAGCTCATCTATGTTTTTTTAATTGGCCATGATCAATCAGTTGGGCCTTTCTGAATATTTCATACAAAATGCAGTATTTCGGGGGGAAAACATGATAAAATTCTGGTCTAACAATAATTAGAAAAAGAAACTTTTCACTAGAGAGTCGAGGCCAAATTTAAAAAAAAAAAAAGTTTCCCAGAAGTGTTGCCTCAAAAAATAAAATGCTTTACTCAATGAGTATTTAGTTACTAGATAGATCACTACAGTAGTGAATTTTCATTGAGAAAGAAGATTCAAGACAGATTTAAATATAAGAATAATGTAACATTTCATGACTTTTTCATTTGTGCTGTCGATGTTGTTCCTATTATCTATATATGAGTCAATAATTACAAGGCTATCATGCAACCTTTGAAAAAATTGTTCCATATCTGAACTCTGTAAAGAAAGGAAAAACCCTGTAGGGATAGTTTGACTAAGAATATGGGAAGATTTGTGTGTGTGCGTGTGTGTGTGTGTGAGTGAGAGGTTGTTTTCACTCCTGTAAGGTTAAGACACATTTAGTGTATTTGATATATTAGGATCTTTCCATAAGTGTGTGTGTGTGTGTGTGGATGTTTGTAAGCTCTCAGCGTCCCTGGAGCCTTTCACACAGTATGTGCCTCTCTTTGGAGAAGGATTTTTCCTCTTCTAATCCACTACCCCGCTCTCCTTCTTTGGGTCCAAGATGTTGTGTGGACAAACAGTGTCGATCTCCAAATCCAGTAATAACCATGTAAAGCAGAACCAAAAAAATAATAATGAATCTATTATGTATGAAATAGGTATTCAGAATATCTGTGATAAGCACAAGGCATTTGCGGAGAATTTGTGAGTAGGATCTGTACTAAGCCTTGGTTCATTTGTGAATATTGTTAATAGGATATTTTGTAATATTTGGCCATTTGTTTGGCAAACCGAGTGCAGCTGCCGTCCTTTTCCTCTTTCACTGTGGTCCAGTGCTGCCCTGTCTGCTTGTGTCTCTGTGAAACCATGCTTTCGATAGATGTTTTGGTCCTAAGTGTTGTTTTCTTTCCTGCTCAGTGGGCATTTTATTGGGGGGGAAAAATGTAAGCCTTGTTGTGTGTATGTGTGTATTCTACCTGCATAGGAACTTTTGGTGTTTGCCACTCTTCAGTGTTGCTTTATTTTGTCTTTTCTTCTCTCAGAAACAGACTGTCTAGAATGAACTCCACATTGAGTCAATGTTGCCATGGTGTCGGTGGTACTGACTGACTCTTCCATGGACCAATCAGACATTTTCTTTATTACTTCTTCCCTGTGTCTTCATGATGGCCATTTGTAGGGAGAACTGCTTTGCCAATAATAATATAGATGTGTGTGTGTTTGTGCTGTAGGACAGGAACAACTAACTTGTTTTGTGTTTTATGTTTTGTACTCCTGAATTCAAAATTACATTTAAAAAATGCTTTTTTTTTTACTTGCCCTATTTTTCCATTTTGAATCTGTTTATTTATCTGATGTGTATTTTGTGTTTCTGGCCTTATATGTCACTGGAAATCCCTCACTACACTGTCAACACTTTGCTCTATGAAATTTTATTGGTCAGGCTGCATTTACATTGTGGGCCTTGATGCACAAATCCCATATTTTCATATGTATCTGATTTTTTCCTACAAAAATGTATCCATCTCTTTCCCATGTTTACGTCATTCCCACATCAAAATGACCTTGCAATAAAAACAACAAGTAGTATCACGTTGGCTTTAGAAAGACAATTGATTCTGTTTCACTGCAGTTCATCAGTTAATTAGCATTTTTTTACTTTAATTAGGGGTCCATCCACCAAATATGGGACCATATTTTTGTTGCTCTAAATTTCTTATTCTTATGTTTCTTCCCTTAAACCAACAGTACACACCAAACTGTATGCTGCAGAAACATGAAGTCGAGTGGTAGTACTCCAGGCAAGAGATGGGTCTAATTGAATGGTGTTACTATAGAGTATAGAGTAGCACTATATGTTTTCAGCTATTACCCAAGATACCTGAGACCTAGACATGTTTTGTTATGTTTTTTATAATTAATTTATGAGTACCCACATGCTTAGACTTGAAGCTAATCTGAATAATACATTAAACCTAACCTTTTGAATTAAACATAGGACTTTTGGACTGTCGTCAGAAACGTAACAGTTTCTCAAGAATTGTGAATCTCCCCAAAATGCAGACATTTTTAGCTTTACATCAGTTTACTAATCTCTTAATTTATTTATTTATTTTTTTTTTTAAGTTAGATTACTTAAAAATCATGCCTACTGTCAGCCAATCAGCTGTCACCAAGCGTTTCAAACAAGAATTGAGATAATACTTAATAAGAATGTTACTCTATGGACTCTTTATTGCGCTGAGTAATTTGGCAAGAACATGTTGTGGTTGTATACTTGGTGTCTGTTTTGGGTTGTTTTTTTATGTATTTAGGACAGTTTATTTAATCTTAGATTCAACTGACCACCGTCAAGGATTCATATCTATTGTTTGAACATCAAATATTAACTTTTAGCCCACTTATCATCTCATAATAATGATTTCACCATTAACAGGAAATTGCATGTATGTACTTATATGAGAGTCAGATGACCAGATGTCAGAGATGTTTCATATTTTGAAACTGTGTACACTTATGCTACAATATTCCATCCATTCCATGTCAGAAGACAGAGGAAAATCAAACTTGTTGAAAATGTAAAATGCAGCCTTACTGTTTATTTTTTCTTTATTTTACAGTTTTAACATACTAACACTGTTTATGCCCCTGAGCTCTGCACAGGTCTGTGAGTTCAAATGACTTCTTGTTTAACTAAAACTGTGTAAAAGGCATTGTTGCTTTGAAAGGTTATTTTGGAAATATATTAGAGATACAGTATTTTCTCATAGTAATGATATAGTAAAAAACACCAGCATATAGTGTAAATGTACTTACTTCAGGAAATTAGGAATATTATAATTGTTCAAGACCATCGGTTCCCTGTGTTGGACTATTGAGACTTACACTGCCATGTTTAGCCACATTGCACCAATGTGGATTTTCTTTAGCATTCTTTTAAATATGAAAAAAACAGAATGAAAGCTCTTAAGAGAGCAAGAGCATCAAGATCAAAATATAAGATTTTTTTCCCCTGATGTTCTAAATTTGTTTTAAGCCATTGTATCTGAGATAGCCATAAACAGAGACAGGAATTATTTAATTATTATTCCATACTATCATTAATCAGTAACATTAATCCATCACATTATTTACTACTACAACAACATACTTAAATTAATTTTAAAAGCAAATTAAGTGTGCAAATATTCATATACTTACATGTTATATTGATTATATATTTATAACTTTTTTTGAAATAAAATATTACATTGGCCCTCTACTAAAACACAGGTCTACTTACTTGGTGCACTGTATCAGACACATAGTCTTGTTAATATTAAAAGAGAAAAGCACATTGATATTAAATCTTTATTTAGAGACAGTTTTATTTCTGCCTGTAAAAATCAAATACATCCTTCTGCAGTTGATAAAGGAATTTACACTGACATAAAAAAAGGTTTTTCCCCAACAACCCACTGTATAGAACCAACAGAGAGAAAATTGTTCAAAAGAAAGTTAGAAGCAGCTACTTAATATGCAGGATTGATTTAAGGAGTAAACATTATATTACTTTGTTGAGGGGAAAAGAAGACCCAAAGTTAAAACTATTTATAAGGTAAATCCATGTCTGTCTAGAACATGGTGAAAGTAATCGGATGATGAGTATCCACCGTGTTATATTTATAATTAAAGAACTGTACTCATCTGTCTGCCTCTTATCCCTTTTCAATGTCTCAGCGGGTTTTTTAATTATTATTATTTTTTTTTAGTTTGTATGGAATTATTACCTTGTTCTTTTGGCCTTCTCTGTCAGATGCTAAATATAATTTATGATCTTGTCTTGTCACTACTGTGAAACGCCTGATAAAAAGTTCTATAAATGTCACTAGACCATATGCTGTTTGTGCAGTTTTTTATTTAGATACCAGTCTCTACTGTAAACAATTAGAGATTTACACAAAAACAATCTCGTTGTTGAGAGTTGAGAGTTTTATTTTATAAGGTTATAGCTGACATTTTGGTTTAAAAAAAGGAGTTAATATAAATGGTACATGCCTCTGAATATACTGCTTACATTGTTAAGCTGTAACACTATAGGGTAAATATTTATGCAGGCGATTATTAATAATTAATTAACATAAAATAACACTTTTACAGATATTTTCATAGTATTTTCACTGTATTGTTATTGCACAAGCTTTTAAGTGCATTTTCCCATCATTACAGTGCATTGTTCTTACATATTGATTTATTGCTGTGAAGCGAACGCAGCAAGCGGAACAGCAACACTAATTGTGCGTTCCTGCCTGGATGCTAATGTTTGTTTGGGCTCGGTAGCCCTCCCAGAATTCCATGTCGTACTCGATTTATGTGGTAGCACATGCGTGGCACAATTATAAGAAAGTTGGCTCAGTAGCTTCCATGCAGGTATAAACAGACCTGGAGAGATAAACAAAACTCGTACAAGCGGACTACAACGACTTGATTGATTGCCTTTCACAACATTCTATTTCTCAATGAGAACTTCTAGTTTATTAATATTACACTGGGGCAGAGCAATGGGGTTGAGGTTAGAAGGTCCGCCTCACAGCAAGAAGGTCCTGGGTTAGACTCCCGGGTTCACCGAGGTCGTTGCTGTGTGCAGTTTGCATCTTTTTGCATGGGCTTACATGGGTTTTCTCCAGGTACTCTGGTTTCCTTCTACAGTCCAAAGACATGCACATTACGCTAATTTGCCTAATTGAGCTCGGAAAGCGACCCGGCACACAAGTAGTTTTACCTGAAGTCCCGTGTCCTGTACCGTTCAGCTCTACACACAGAAGATATGTTCAGTGTCCATTTTCTATTGCACACGCATGGAACTGTTTAACATCTCATTATTCATTTGTGGTTGCTGTTTGAGGCAGCTCCCTTACTGAACACCGCTCTGCACCAGAATTTAATCTATTAAATAATTAGACTGACTAAAGACCTACCCACAACTGTCATCATTGACATCACATCAGTTATCTGGTCTTTATTTACATTTACTGCATTGGGCAGACGCTCTTATTCAGAGCGTATTACATTTATCCGTTTTTATACAACTGAGCAATTGGGTTAAGGGCCTTGCTCGAGGGCAGCGGGAGTACAGTGGGGCTTGAACCTCCAACTTTTGGATCAGTTAGCCAGAACCTTAACCACTGAGCCACCACTGCCCAGGTTTTCTATTTAAGAAACATGGGATTGTAAGTAAATTTATACTTTAGTCATCACTTTATCCAGGTCATGGTCACAACGGATCCAGAGCCCATTTCAGGAATACTCGGTTCAGTAGTGCAACAACCTGTTGATTGCAAGGCATTATGAAATTCAGAGTAACAGACATGGTCTGGGACGAGATGCAAGGAAACTGGAAATCCTACAACACAGGTCCCTAACACTCGTCCTGCACATTTTCTGCACATTTTAAATTAGATTTGTTGGGGACAAGGAAAGTACAACATTGGATGGGGGACCGCTGACCTAGAAGAAAGCCATGCAATAATGCAGCATGCCTGTAAAAATGATGGACTTATCTATAGATGCATTTCTGCAACAAGAATGTGAGTGAGTGCTCGATGCAAGTTTAAGGGCTGCTGGATGATTAATGACTGAACAAGTGAGCTTGACATTTGATGACCAGTGTATTGCTTCTTTCAGCTGCTCGCATTAGGGGTCGCCACAGAAGATTATAACCATATATTTATCCAGGCTTGGGCTGGTGCTGTGATCTCACTAATTTATGCAAGCCCAAATGACCGGACAATTTACACTCGCACTCCTGATTTAATGCAGCCAGTTGATGTAAAGTGCAGGTCTTTGGACTGTATGAGGAAACCCGGGCTCCCAGAGCAAACCCATTTAAGCACACCAACATGCAAAGTCACCTTATTCAAACCCAGAACCTTCCTTGCTGTGAGGAAAAAGTGCTAACGGTCTAGCCACCGTGCCAACCTATGGGGACAAAAATACACTGCCACATATGGGAGAAAACAAAAGGATAGGAAGCACGAAAAAGACAAGTGAGCGTTATTAGGTTTGTTTTTTCCCTGATGAAGCATAAGTGAGCATGAAGACTTTGAGAGACTCCATTAAATTACAATGTGGCAAAAATGACAGAAAAATGTGAGAATGAGAGCATAATTTCACAAACGGTGTACAACACTATTTGGGCACAGGACAGAGGGGTTGAAGATGGTTTGGGTTTAATATTACATAAATTGTCCCTGAACAGTTCACCAGTCCATTGAAGGGCAACACACATACAGCCATTCACACTCACCTAGGGGCAATCCAGAAAAGCCATTTAACCTAACGTGCATGTTTTAGTACCTGGAGGAAACCCACAAAAGCAAGGGGAGAACATGCAAACATCGCACAGGAATGCCCTCGCTGAGCTTGAACCCAGGACCTTCTTGCTGTGGGGTGGCTGTACTTCACACTAACGGTGCCTTTTGAGGCCATGATACATAAAATGTATGACCTTTATGACATTATGATACACAGAACAGATCAGGGCAGTATGATGGCAAAGGGGGGTCAAGTGCAGAGCTCCACTTACATCTTCAAGTTAAGTTTTTGTGCAGTTTCTGAGAATGTTCCCCGTCTCCACCTTTAGACCACTGTTTGTGACCATAAGAGATTGAGCAGGGGGTGTACCGCTGAAGAGGCTTGTGTTTAGGTTGTTCCAAATTGCAAAAGCAGTACAAGTGTTGCAGTACAAATGCTTAACTTCTGAAATCAGTAATGTTAGTTTTTTCGTTGGACTGGGAATTAAAGTAATCAAACCAGATAATATACAGTATTCTCTGTACTCTCTGAGAATATACATACAGTAAAATGCATGATCATAGCATAAAATTGACTCGGTTACATCACTATGTCGCTAATCAGGAAATGCTACTTTTGAGAAAATAGCAATAACTACAGAACCAGTTTTGAATGTCCGCATTTGAAATTCTCTAACATGCACAAACTAAATAAATCTGGCTTTCAACCAGTACGATCGTACGCATCTTCCTAGCAACAAAGGAGTTTTATTTACAGAGTCACGACTGTTTAGAGGCTTCTCACTGGTTTACCGCTGTATGATTCTGGGAATGCTTCTGGGATTCTGTAAGTAGGAAGAGTATTCTGGTACTGAGTATGAATAATAAGGAAATGCCCTGAGAAATCATGAAAGTGGATTGAAAATCAGCAAAATAAGTGGATATTTCTATTGTTTCACAACTTGGACATGGAACCCTTTCTTAAACAAGTATTTTAGCGTGGATAGATTGTGTTTATGGATATTCGAATATCCTTTCCTAAGAGTATGTTTTGAAGGATGTATTTTTGTCGATATCGCATTTTCATCCAGGTACATTTTAAGCTCTTACTGAAAACACTACCTTGAGACTTGATCCAAATTGTGCTGAAGCAGGTCACATTTGTACACATTCAGCTACTTCAAAAGTAGTTACATAGGCAGAAATGCAGCTATGCTGCTCACTATGCAAAGTATCACTACTGAAGTAAGAAGTAAAACTTACCTCTAATTATGAACTTGGATATTCAGTTGCTGTATCGAAACCTGCTCAAGAAATATCCACTGCCTTAAAGCAACCATCATTAACCATTCATTGTTTTATTCAGGAAACATTCATTTGCAAATACTATAAATTCAGGATTAGTAAATGACCCATTATTCAGCAAACAATGCCATCATACCATGGTTTATTTTAAAGGCTGTGTCTCAACCATGACCTTTTAAGGCCCTAGAACATTAGAGACTTAGTCCCCCTACATGTGTTGGATATTTTAAAGCATGTGAAACTTGTACTGAATCAACGTTTCATCATATTCATCATGTACACAGCATTCATGCGATACGAAGCCAGCCAGTTATAATGCAAGTGATAGTAATACGCTGAACTCATAGAGCTGTAATATTCTTCCCATGCTTGACGATGTGCTCCCCAATAGTCCTGTTCATATCCATTCCCTTCTTCAGAGGAGGAGGATTCACTGTCTTCATCTTCATCCTCTTGTGTCCTTCTCTGCATCCTCCAGCTCCGTTCCTTGGTCTTGGCACTCATTTCAGCCTTCTTTTCCTCAGACCCCGACCTTGACTTGCAGTGCCCAAGAGCCTGGATGTGACTGCTAGGATGAGGCGTCTTAATCTGAGGATTGGAAGAGCTCGGTCTGGGTTTGATGGAGTGCCTTGCCGTGTTGGCTGCACGTGTTTTTGACTTCGGAATGTGCGGCAGACCAAAATTCAGGTTTGGGGCACTGGACAGGGAGCTAGATGCTGAAGCATCCGTTTTCTGTTCTGTCTCCATTTCAGATTCACTCTCTAAAGAGGAAGAGCTGCCAGACATATACCTGGGGGTCACTGGGTAAGAGGTTGAACCCACTGACTGCTGAGATTCAGCAATTCCATCCATTAAGACCTCCTCTTCCTGCTTATTATAAGACTGACTACACGCACCATCAGCTCCAGCACTAGTGTCAGAATCGTTTTTATGCTGCTCATCAGTCATTTTGTATACTTCATCATGTGTTCCGTACTGTTTTATTACCTCAACTGATCGTCCAGGGCCTGCGATCATAAAGTTCTCGAAGTCAGCCAGGGCTTCAGTGAACGACATGGCTTTCACTGCTTTGAGTTTAAAAGATGACAGAGGAGGGATTTTAGGAAGGGCGTCTTGCATTTGCTTCCTGGTAAGAGCTGGATAAGGCTTGAGGGTTTCATTACTGGGTGGGTGGTCAAGAGCAGTGCCAGTCTTATCTTCATTCCTTTTGCGAGTGGATTTCTGGGTTCTAGCTGGACTGCAATGCTCAGGCTGCTCTTGAGGGACATGTGTGCGCCGTGGCTCTTTGGGGGATTTGGAGACTCTGCTCTGCTCAGATTTTGGTTGTTTCTTTTCTACACTGGATGCAAGAGAAACATCAAGGTCATTACTGGAAGGAGGCTGGACAATCAGGTTCCAATCACATGGCTCTTCCATCAGCCCGGCTGGGATGGGATCTGAAGAACACCGCAGAAAAACACAATAAGTAGAGACGTCACTGGCACCGATTCTAATTAAGTTGATTGAGACTTTACAGTCTTATGCACCTTTTGGGTGATTCCAAACTGTCCCCAAGAGCAAAATGCAACTGATGATACATTTGACTTGGATTTGACTCAGAATTGTGCCATATTTGAAGACGTCATGGATGGCTTCCTAAGAGTAAGCGCTAAACCGTGCTTGCTGGAAAGCCTGTCAATCATGCAATAATACGGGACATACGCTTTACTAAACTATACATGATTCAATATCAGGTTTTTCATGATTTTCAGATTCCCTAAAAATATCCAGCAGCTGAAACCCATTTTGGCACTAAAGCACCATCAGATAGGAAGAAGGCAAGGTAAGGACAAACGTGTTCCGTATCCGTAAAGAAACTGATCAACGTTTGTGAACCTTTTCTCAATTTACCTGGTAATGGGCGAAGAGCTAGACTGCACTTCTGTGCAATAGCCATCATTTTGTTCTCTTCTTCTCCACGGCAACAGTACGTTACAGCAACCCCCAGAGTTCCTAGAACAGGACAAAAAGTGCTTGAAATTAAACAATGAAGTTCAGTTTCCCTTTATATCGGATATCGTAACAAAGTATTTCGTATGTAGAGAATGTAGAGTATAAACAGAATTTGCCTTGCAATCACAATTTCTAGATGAACTGATGCTACATATTTATTCCATTTATCCAGTTTTACAAATAAAACATGGCATTAAATACTCACGTAAATATTAGACATTAGAGAATTTAGGAAAGCACTTGCACATGTGGTTGCTTTGATAAACTTACCTCACCCAACGTTTATTACAGCTGCAACAATTACTACCTATAAGTGCAATGTAGCTTCACCTTTAATTCTTCAGATATACAAAAGTTATGTCTATCAAATAAAAACCAAATCCTTATCACTTTAAATGAGGCCTTAAAAGAAGTTTTGAAGGTGGTTCCACACACACGCACAATTCCAAACCAACAAAAAATGAGGGTGGTGCGTGGCAATAAATTGGGAGCAGTAGGTGAACACGGTGTTTGTAATAAAGCTGTCAGTGGAAGGTTTAAACAAGGAAGACATGCACAAAGGTGATGTTAGACCATTCCAAACGCTATCGCTAGCCAGTTCTGAACGCAGTTTAGAAAGTTTGCAAAAGGTGAAAACAGCAGCTACAAGGTGATACACAGTTTGTTGAAAATGTCATGGTTTACGCTGATCAGTGCTATTTGATCGACATCAAAACCCCTGTAAGGCCTGTTTTAAGATAAAAGTGAAACATGGGGAAAGGGTCTGTTGACTAATAGCCAATCAGGTAAAGTGTGTAAACTGCATAATCAGTTTCGAAGCAGAGACTAACCAAAACGTCCGGCACGCCCAATCCTGTGCATGTACGTCTCCCAGTCCAGAGGTACATCCAAATTAATCACCAAATTCACTTTCTCTGCATCGATACCCCGAGAAGTCTACAAAAGAATGGAAAGGGAAGGAGGGAAAGAATTAGAGGTTCACTTGTTGGCAGTGCAACAGGCAAGTCTGCACACACACACACACACACACACACACACACACAGGTGTCTGATCTCACCAAATCAGTGGAGATCAGAACTCGACATTGGTACTGCTTTAACTTGGACATCGCTTCCAACCTCTGTTCCTGACTCAAGCTGCCTGCACACACACACACACACACACACACACACACACACACAAATCTGGCATTTCAGGTAGAAAATCTGCTTGAGAACTAATGAAAATACACAGCGGAGTGTTTAACTGAGTCTTACCTGAGATGCAGACTGCCGGCAGGCCTTTTGAGGAGAGTACATCAGCCAAGTGCTGCGCCCTACAGAGGAACGAAACCACTTCAGTTCAGTACAGTTTCAAATAATAATTATTATAATAATAATAGCTGAAAGTTTTTGCCAATATGGAAATAATGGCTTCTGCATCACTTAGAGGCAATTTGCTAATTTTCTCAATATTATACATTGTTTAATATTAATTAGTTTTCCATACGAGAGTGAATAAATCTGACATGATTTTCTTTTTTTTTTAGAAAACATGATTTAGACAGAATCAACCCCACAAACCTTGTATGCAGGTTGGAGAAGACCAGAGCCTGATTAAAGGGAATTTTACTAAACAGCTCTAGCAGATTCTGCACTTTTTCCTCAAAGATTTTATGAGGCAGGGCATGACAGTGCACCAGCTTGTAGAACTGCTTCAGACCTGCATGAGGAAAGAACGGTTGAAAAAGAAAGAAAGGTTGGTTTTCTTTGCAATAAAACATTTAAAAGGAGGTAGAAGAGAGGTGTATCCTCACCGAGGAGTCCCGGATCAGTGGAGTTCAGTCGCACAAACGTAGGCTCTCTCATGTACCTGCACAGATGCTGTGCTAAGGATTCTGGGTAAGTTGCTGAGAGTGCCAGCATCTGTTTATTCACGGGGAGCGAGGAGAAAATCCAGCTGAAACATGAAGGCATTGCTATTGACCCAACACTCCCTTAATTTACAAACCACTCAGGCTTATAAAAAGAAGTTTATAAGTCTTCGTGTCCTCACTTGATCTGTTCTTGGAAGCTGCCCTCCTCCAGCAGTTTATCTGCCTCATCCAGAACAAACAGACGGATACTCGCTGTCAGCAGAACTCCCATCTCGATCAACTGCTTTATACGACCTAAAAAGAACATCAGCTCTATACTGAAAACACTGCTACAGACACACAAATCAGGCATCAAGAACTCTGAGCTCAGTCCCCTACTGGTGTAAAGTATGTGATCTGGCTGCATGATCATCAGAGAGGAAAAAAGTTAATAAACTGTATAAAAGAGACTTTTCTCTTTTCTCGCAACTCTGATTAGGATTAAGTGGTTCAGAAAATAAATGTATGAATATTCAAGATTAGCATAAATATAAAATTCGAATTTAAGGAATAGAACTGGCTAGATTAATGAAAAAAAAAAACTCTATATAGGACGAACTCGAGCCTCCAGATAACTTTCTTCAGAACATTATCCATAAGGTTTATCCAAACAAACCTGGTGATCCAATAGCAATGTGGCATTTCTTCAGATGGAGTTTGTCCTGATTTACAGGCCGTCCACCAATAAACACATGGCACTGCAGTCCCTCCATGGCGCTGCCTATCGCCATTACCACTGCATGGATCTGCACAGCAATCTCTCGGGTCGGAGCCAAAACAAGGACCTAAAAAGTAAACAGCATCAGTAGCGTGAATCCACCTCAAATTGTTACTTTCATGATTTTTTTCAATATTTCTGACTGACCATCTGATGTGCTTCATACTTTTTCAAAATAAAATCACCCATTCAGATTAAACAGTGTGCGAAGGGTTCAGTCTTGTATATGCAGTTTCTAAAGCTCTCATCATGCCTTTTGAACTATTTACAGCAGATGCATGAAATTCAGTGACAGTCGTCGACTATACGCCATCTTTAATTTCTAAAGTAGAAGGTTCCCCAAGGCATATTTTCAATTTACAACTTGCTGAAATTTGGAGTAAAATTTGCTTTGAAGCTCAACATCCTCACATTAAAGCACATCAGACCTTCCAATACACTCAACCCTCGATTTAAAAGACAAAAAGGGGGGGGGCACCTTCTTCATACACAAACTGCTGCTGTACAAAGTCTACCCTTAGAATTATATTACACAATCATGATTTTACATGGAAAGATCCAGTAATGATTGCTTCTATATCTTGCAAAGTAAAGTAAACAGCACATAAAATAAAATAATTCCGTTCTAGTAATATAAGGTAACTAAACTCAAGAAATTCAAATGAATCGAAATGATTAAAGTACCTGAGTGGCAGCATTTTCCAGAACCAGCGAGTCCAATGCAATGGTGGAAAACACGCAGGTCTTTCCTGTTCCAGATTTAGCCTGAACTATAAGATCTTAAGAAGTTAAATAAAAAAGAAAAGCTGTGTTTAATGCTATTACAGTGATGATAGTAAAACTGAATCTGGTAAATCTACAAACAAATCCTTAGTAATGATATTAATTAGGGATGTACAGGTATATAGTTAACTGTTTGTACAAAACTTGTGATGCAGTTAAAAGAATTGTGGCTTTATATTTTATAAGCTAATGCTATTTGATTTTTGACATGCCAGTTAGCCACTTTAAAACACCTAAATTTCAATCTTATAATTTTCATACAAATATTTCTTCTGATGTTCAAGTCTTTAAAATTTCCATGATTTATATAATTGAACTGTTTGTAAGAAAAACTTTAGGTTTTCCTTTTCTTTTGTTACTCATCAGCCATAATGCTTTTGATGAACATCACATTAATGACTGTTAACATATGAAATTATTATATTTATGATAAACAATCATATAAATAATGAATGACTGTCACTAGTTTTCAGGGATTAAGGTGCTTTCAGTTTCCTGCTTATAAATAACTTGTCAAAGTCAGTGTTGCTGATGTGGTGTCAGCCCTTCATTATAAAACAATAAATCACAATGCAATTATAAATCATGATCAGATTGTTAGTTAAACGTGAAGCGGTTGGTTCATTAGAAATGACTCTTCACCTGGTGATCTCAGGGACGAAACAGGTCAGAATATCGGATCTACTGACTGTTTCCTGCCACTTTAGGAACAGAAATGCTGTGGATCTTAAACAGTTGTGCGCTTCTTTATCTGAATCAGTGAACTGGTGAAGGAACAGAGGTTTTCAGGGTGACTTCATGCTCCCTTGGAACCAATAAATGAGAAGGAGTAGTTTATTCTAATTCACGTGATCTCTTCTTTGCGTTCATTTTCATACACAATAAGGGTATTTGATGTGGTATTTACTCTGAAATGCATGTCTATGTATCTGTTCCCATCCCTGACTGTACAAACTACAGGCCCTCCAGATCTACAGGAAATAGTTATTAACATCATTGTTATTTATTCAAGCTGTAACTGATGCTAGTTCATGTCCATACCCAGTCCACACCGCCCCAGTGGAATCGCCTTCAGTTGGATTGGTGAAGGTCTCTGAAAGCCAGATGCTGACAAACCCTCCAGAACCGGTTTAGAAAGCAGTAAGGAGCTGAACTCAACTCCACCGGATGACAAGACATCATCTGTCCGCGTTCTGACATCAATCTCATGGGCAGCTTTCCTCGAACATACCGCCGCCATACTTCACGCTACGGTGCAACTTGCTTCACTTTTTCGTGGGTGTATATATAGTTAATCTTTAAAACCACAGTGCCCTCTAGTGGACAAGAAAGTTCATATGCAAAACATGCTTATGTCCACAAGATGCCGCCAAACTCAAGCGTTTTGTAAAGATGTAATCGCAATGACGCCACAAGCGGGATCAACCGGTGCGGTGAATGTATTGGGAGGAAAAGACCTCGACATCATGCCGTGAAATGCACCAATCGTTTGTTAGGCTTTTTGCATAAATTCTTTCAACAGCGGTAGCTTGGAAAATTAGTGGTGACGTGCGTGTGTACAGTGACCACTTCATTCAGGTGAGAGATAAACACGGGGTTAGTTCCGAACGGAGTCATTCGATCACACCCGCGCCTTTCTCCTAAACCGCATAACGCCCCTCACCCTGCAAAACAAAACAACCCCTACCCTGAAAGAAGGTGTCAGTTTTTTGTTTGTACATTTTTTTCAAATATATATATCAGCTTCTTTATTAGTAGTAGTAGTAGTAGTATTCATCCATTTTCACAGAAAGAAGTTAAGAGTAGTTTAACTTTTCACGTTTTTCATTTCTGCTTTTCCTTCTGAAACAAACCTAAACCCAGGTTTAGAGCAATGAGTACGAAGAGAAGCATATAAAGAAATTAATTCATGAAGCACAGTAAATACTATACAAGCCTCTGAAAGCAGTGTTATGATCTGGGGGTGTTTCAGTCTTCAGTTGGCTCGTTCTGGCTTTCTTAACTCTTAATATAGGTTGACATCATTGAAGTCTGCAGCCTACATCTTAGTGTGATTTTTAATTGTCCGAGTGATCGTATTTGCTTGTGGATATAACCCTTACACTGTTTATGAACAATGGTGACTGTCCATCCATCCTTTTGCTGAACTAATACTAGGGTCATGGGGAGGCTGGAGCCATCTCAGCTGACTCTGGGTCAAGGTGGGTACCATGAATAGCGTGTCATTCCAACACAGGGCCAACACACACACAACCATTCACACTAAATCCTAGGGGCAATTTGGAACAGCCAATTAGCCTAATGTGCATGTCTTTGGGCTGTGTGGGGAAACTGGAGTACCAGGAGAAAGCCCATGCAAGCACAAGGAGAACATGTAAACAAAAACACCCACTCAAACTCAGGACCTTTTTGCTGTAAGCTGGATATGCTAACTGATGCACTACCTTGCCGCCCTACAACTGGGACTAGGACAAGGGTGACAAAAGCATTTTCACTGAGGGCCACATCACTAAATTTTGAGGTCATCGAGGGCTGAATGATCACTCAACATCTATTCAAAAAGAGCAATCATGAAATCTGCATGGCCATAATATTTATTTACACATTTGTCCTCTTTTTTATTCACTTTCCTTTTCTGACAAGAGGTAAGTTATCTTGAAATCTTTCCTGAGTCATGAATGGCTAGCAGTTTTCTTGAAATAGGTTGGCTCCACCTAGCGGATGGGTGATGAATTACATGGTAATAGTTAATGCAAAGAATGAATCTTAAATTTA
>JBCNYG010000015.1:10114885-10128065 GCA_039654305.1 Porochilus rendahli | reverse complement strand
TATATTTATATATATAAATAACTTCATTGCAAAATGAGCAATATTTCCTCAGATATGTGATCCGATCAGATCTGGGTCTCAGAGGTACCTTCTCAGCGTCTCAGCGCGTGAAGAAACAACAGGGACAGAG
Organism: Porochilus rendahli; assembly: GCA_039654305.1. Taxonomy (NCBI): domain Eukaryota; kingdom Metazoa; phylum Chordata; class Actinopteri; order Siluriformes; family Plotosidae; genus Porochilus; species Porochilus rendahli. The sequence continues at coordinate 10,127,935 of JBCNYG010000015.1, read as the reverse complement.
GGACAGTCCCATTGTTATGGATGAAGGCCTGCTGAATGTCCATTGATCATCTATTGACAACATCAGTGGCCTTAAGGCTCGTTGTGTTTTGTATTCTGAAAACCGTTAGTTAAACCCCCCTGTTTGTTAGGAGTGTCCTGGAGATGTGAAACGATTTGAAACGAAGTTTGAACGCAACACGTGGAAACAAATCACGCAGACGCGCCGGAGGCTCAGTGAGCAATAAGGACCTCTGAGACCCTTCATTACAAGGCTGAGTGTGAGGAGGACTGGGAGGAGACATGCAGGGTAGAGACAGAGAGCAGATTTAACGCGCGGGGTTCGTGGGTTTAGGAGGGTTAAAGTGGGAGGAAGATACCGAGCTCGTGCTTTCACTTCAGAGAAGACGCAGAAGAAGGCGCACAGACATTCAACCGGATTGTGGGATTTCTACATAGGACAGTGTGTGTAAGTTTAATACATAATAAATAAATCGTTTGCATGATGGAGCGCAGAGACATGGAGAAGTGCATGAAACATTTAAAGCACGAACTGGTAAGTCTTTTTATTATTATTATTATTATTATTATTATATTGTTGTTGTTATAATTATTATTATTATATTGTTGTTATTATTATTATTATATTGTTGTTGTTATAATTATTATTAGCAGTAGTAGTTGTGGTGGAATTCCTGTACTTTGATAAACTACTGGACTATACTAGATAATTCTTTACTGCTTATTTTCTTTCATTCTTTCTTTCTTCCATCCTTACTTACTTAATTACTTATTGACTACCTGAGGGCCTGGCCATTAAAAATAACTGTCTATAAATTAGACATGAGACTGAGCCCACGTGATATCCTACCTATAGTGTCCTGCACACAGTATATGAATTAATGGCATGCACGCTGTGGATTTCCCCAGTGCGAGTCTGTCGGGCGCGTGAGCTTTAAACTGAGATTTGAAATAAGCGAATCTGATTGGCTTATCGTTATACCACCTTGTGCTCATTGGCTTTTTCTGCCTTTTCGTCTTTCCCTCATGTCTCCCAGATCGACATGAGTTACCCCAGTTTAATGCAACTCTTTCCAGTGGGCATTATTGTTGTTTTCCGTAATAAGGTCATGATATATTAAAAAAAACTCTGCAACCTATATGAAATGAATTGAGTATTCTGTCCACTTTCTTATTTTTCATGGATAGTAATTACTGTAATGAGTAAAGTAAGTTGATGCAATCTGGGTTGTTACCAGTATGAGGATTTCTGAGGAGTGGATAGTTTATCATTTGGAGAATGGAGTGAAACAAAGACAGGCTTTGAGCTCCTGAGCTTTTTGAAACAGAGATAGTCCTTTATATTTTTCTCTCCCAGGCACCAGAGTTTAAAAAGCCTCAAGCATATCAACAATGCAAGAATGCCGTGCTTAATAGCACACACAAAGAAATGATGCAGTGCTAGAGTTTAGCTGTTTGGGAGGTTTGTTGAACTATTTTATGCTCGACTCACCTATCCGACTGATTTGTCAAACCCTTGTTACAAATATGATGTGATAAAAGAAAAGTCAACTGAATTATGTTCAATATGTTATGAGAGTTACTAAATATCATGAGGTTTGTACTCATATTAGCCTATAAAGCCATTTTCAGTATGTAGTGAAAATTGTCTATACATTTATAAACATTATCTACTGGAATTAGGGACATGGTGGGCATTGTTACCTCAGAGCAAAAAGATGTGGGGTTCAGATTTTGTCGAATTGAATTCCTGTGTGGAGTTTGCACGTTCTCCCTTTGCATGGGTTTCTTCTGGGTACTCTGAGAAAATCTCAAAGACATGCACTTTAAGTCGAATGGCTTCTCTAAATCTCCAGTAGGTGTTAATGTGAGTGCAGGCAGTTGTTTGTGTTGACCCTGCAATAAACTGGTAACTTGTTCAGGGTGTATTTTACTCTAAGTCAGATGGGATTGTCTCCAGCTTCCCCCACACAACCCTGACAGATAAATCATATAGATAATAGATGAATGGAGGGATGTACTGGAATTCACCAAAATATTGATGTTCCTTATATACTGGAATCCAGCAGTATGTCTATGTTCAGTGTTTATGGGAATATACAAGGAGTGCTACACTCAGTGTGTACTGGAATTTGCCAATAAGGCAATGTCCACTGTGTACACTGGTTTAATAGTAAGGCTTTGTTCAACATGAATTGTCATTTATTAACTGAAAGATCTCTGCTATTTTGGATGACTTTCGTTAAGTGAGGTTAACTGCTAATAACAGCTCTAAACACAAGGGAGAAAGTAGTAGATTTGTCTGGCACTGTATTCATGAATTACAACAAACCAAATGCTATAGATGAGAGTATACATAGTATGTTAGTGAAAATCAAATGTGTGTAATTTATTAATGATCAAACCATTGCAGAACCTTTAGAAAGTTTCTCAGTAGTCTGTTATTACCAAGGCTTTTTATCTGTACTCCCTTTTGCCTTCAGGGCTGATGACTGTGTCTTAACTCAGTCTGTGACCTCTGAACAGTTCTGAGTATGATGCCAAGAAGAATAAGCGGAGCTCAGACTCAGTTAAAACCTGTTAAAACAGCATTTGGGTGTTGACACGATTTTTGAGCTTGTCATTCAGAGACAGAGAGTGTGTTTGTTTGCTTTATGTTTCCCTTCGTCTCTTCCATATGAAGGAAAAAGCGTAAAAATTAGCATAAAAGCCTATTGATTGCAAATCTAACATGGTACTCACACTTAAACAATCAGGGTATTGAGTATACTACCATCCTGTTTTTACTGCTGCTTCTAGTGACTATACCTGCGCCTTGTGAATGAATACCTCCTTTTCATTCTATGTTTATAAGTGAAGTAATTGCAGTTATCCTTCCCAGGGGTGCAATAAAGATCATTATGCAATCAATATGTTTGCTGATTTATCGAGCCGATGAGGGCCGTTGTGATGATATAACCATGCTGTGTTGATAATCTGTGCATTCACTGTTCATGTGACATTCAGCTGTTGATAAATGAGTGAAGGAGACTCACTCCTACACTGTGATCATGTGTGTGCGTGCATGGTGCTGACTAGCAGATTGTAGATTGCCTAAGGGATGTTACTCACAACCACATCCGTCATGAACGAGGTGTCACGGTGATGTAAGCCAAATCCTCCAATGTGTCTGGACTCATCATGAAGAAGAGTGAAGGCCAGGGTAATGAGAGAACAGCGGTTACAGGAAACCAAGATAAAATAACCAGATTTTAATCGAATTGTTACATTCAGCTGATCTGTTCTTTTTTTTATCTTATTCAGCAGCCATATGAATATTTAACTGGCCCTTTAAAGATTTTTTCATTCCATCTGAATGATGTCTCTGTGCACTTTTGACATTTTCTGCACAAAGACGCCTTTCTCCACATCTCTTGTATCACAGACTTCATTGATGTCTAAACGATTATGAGGTCATACTTTTAGTCGCCTCTGACAACAGACCCTCTTCTAGGTTTTCCCAAATGACCTCTAAAAGCATTTTACTACAAGCCCACATTCATATTTCATGAGCTGCTGTAAATAAAGCATGGCTTCATACAATTTTTTAGGAAATACATGTGAAGGCTAGTTACAGCAAATCGTTACATCAGCTTTCCTACTTTAACCCATCTCTAACTTTCTTCAGATTTTCCAGAATTATTTACCCTAAACATTTTCTGTGAATATTTTAAACATGAGAATCCACTTTAATAAGATTGTTTTTGTATACCACCTGATCATTGAGCGGAAGTTTTAAAAATAGGTAATATTTGAAATAGCTAAGGATATCATTTATTAATTATTCTAGTTAATATACGCTTGTGTATGCACCACCGAAGGGAACCCAACTACCTGATTTCGCACTAAAGTGCATGTGTGGCATGTCTAAACTGGTAGACTGTATTTCATCTTCATAAATCCCCAGTCATATGAATGTGACCATAATCCACAGCTTTGAGAAATGTGATGCACATATTAGAAAAATAATAAACAGTTCTCTCTTTCCCACACAAAGACAATATATATTTTCATCTTCAGTTACACCCTTATAATAATCACTGAAGAGATGTATTCCACTGAAGACCTGTGATACTGGTCTCCATGGATACACAAACATATATACACACACTCAATGAGAAATGCACTTCCTCTTACATAATTCCAGTGATTATGAGCAATTTACTGTGAAACATGTCTCAGCCACAGTAAGTAGTCAGGTTTGATTCATAAAGCAAATTCTTCTTTAATACTACAGCCCCCACTGTGCCGTCACATTTACACATGGGGAGAAAATCAATGTGACGCATGAATTCGACAGTTATCTGATTGGCTAACACAGAGATACACACTAAAAAAAAACAGAAAGAGAGAAAGGGAGAGGAAGGGAAGCATCGAGGAGAGAGCTTACTGGAGTATGGGTAGGATGTGGTTCTTATTTTTATACTGATGTGTTGCATAACTATGGAAAAGCACTGCTAGAAAGCAAATATATTACTGAAATCATATTTATAGTTAAGAGTATCTTGACTTTAGTGGTGCATAGAAGCTCTTTAATAATGTAACTATCATTGTTGCATCTTGAATTGTGAGTATTTAGCTTTCTGTGCTAGCTGATAACCATCGTAAAAGCTGCCTGTTTTTAACAATTTAAACTTTGAACTTTTTAAACAGATTTATTTTTACAAATGATGACATAGTATTAAGGAATTTTATATTTTCACCCTCTAACTGAGGTTACTGTATCAGGAGTGCACAGCTCCATGTCCAGAAGCCGATAACAGCTATTGATCTGTAATCCGAGAGATGCACAGACCTTTCACAATCAGCAGTGTTCATGTACATATAGGCAGTAAAGAAAGAACTACAGCTCATTGAATATGAAGAAAAATTGCTGCAGTGCATGTTTTGCATTAAAACTTTTCATTCTTGCTACTAGCTTTAAGATTATCCATGACTTTACACACACAGACAAACAATTTGATGCTGCTATGGTGATGGGACTTTGAATTTCACCTTGAACACTATCCCTGAGGAGATACAGTTACAGAATTAATGGGGTGTGAGAGACATAGATGAAATAGCACTATAGAATGAACATAGAATAGCAAGAGATTGATACAAGAGGCTGACAGGTGACAGGTGTGAAAAATAGCTTTGCTATTTTTTTTTCAAGTGTTAATTGCCCTCAATTCTTGGCATGACATTAAACGAAGAGTTATGCCAGTGCAAACCCAAAGGTAGAACTCGAGTCTTTTGTTCTCCTCCTAAAGCAGATCCCTGAAGTGAAATCTGACACTGTGGATTGGTAGATCACCACCAACCACAGGATTCTGCTCATGTATTCAGACACATTAGGTGGTAAAGTTTATGTCTGTGGATGCCGACGGTGATGTCATTTTTGAGGACTTTCAGAACATTACCTTAGATGTTGGTTCTTTTTTGAACATGAGCTCTGATGAAAACCTGATGTTACTGCATACTAAGTACCTTTCTTTTTCAGATCTCCAAGAAAGAGGTGGGTGATGGTCTCCAAATTCAGATGAACCCTATGATGGGAGCTTTGCAGGAGCTGAAACTACTTAAAGTACAGACTGCTCTGGAACAACTTCAGATCTCCTGCAAATCCAGTCAGCTTCATCATAACTCTTCTCACAGACCCACAACTTCAGATACAGCACTCACACATCATCTGGGCCATATCTCAAGAGGACGCCAAAGACAAAATCACACATGGATTGTAGAACAGTCAAAAAACTATAGCTTTACAAAAGAACCAAATCTGTCTGACCTAGAAATGGAACCTCCGGAATTACTCACCAGCTCCCCATTTGAGAAGCAGAGTCTGGTTCCACACAATGTACCTAGAAGGCAGGAACCTAGAGGAGCCCACCATAGGGGAAGCCTGTGCAACTCTACTTCCTTCTCCAGCTCTGAGGATGAAAGCTTCTCCTCCTGTGATTCCCAAGACAGTGTCCCTTCATGCAGCATTGAATGCCACTCAAACTCAAGATCTCCTTTTGAGGAACATCAACATTCATTTCATTCAGCCACGATGACGGAGCTCCAAGGACTAATGGACACACTTTCACGGGAAGGCCCCTCTATTGACAGTGATTTTTCTCAATTCGACACTGATGACTCCAGCGACTGGACATCCTCTTTGATGAACCAAACCCGAAACAGGCAGCCATTAGTGCTCGGAGACAATGTTTTTGCTGATTTAGTGGATAACTGGCTGAAACTACCTGAAGTGGAAAGTCGAGTATCTGGTGGGCCAGAGAGCGCAGAAAGGATTGCTGAAGCCTCACAACACCCACTACGACTCAGCTGCTCTCAAGAGTTCTGCAGACGACTCTCTCTAACCACCAGCATTTTTAAAAAGGTCTTGCGCAGCATCCGACCTGACCGAGAGAAACTTCCCAAAGAGAGACCAGGATGGTTACACCTAGAGGAAGAGGAGGAAGCCCTCTTTAAACGAGCAAAGAAGAAGAATAAAGGGTCCAAACCTAACAACAGTATCTACAGACCTTTCTGGATTCGGGCTGGTGGATCAAGAGAGAAAAGCAAACCAAGATCAGATGATATGAAAATTTCTAACAGGCCAATATTTGATTATAGCTCTGCAGTCTGGGTTTGAGAGCGATTCATGAAAACACTGATAATCACAAGTGCAAAACCAAATCACTTATTTAAAAACAAATATGTCAAGACTTGCTGCGGTGTAGAAGAACTAGAATTAACACAATTCTCAGGACATATTTTAAATTTAGAAGCCAAAAATGAACATGACTGTTTAACTCTCTTTTCTGGCTTGCCATCAGCCTTGTTGTTCTGAAAGTTAAGGTACCCATTTCTTTTCAGAAAGCAACAGGTTATCAAGGTTCAAGCATGTGATTATCATTATTGTACATTCCTTTAACACAGAATAATCCAGATACACCATGTACCTTGTCTTCAAATAATAATCATTTATAAAAATTATCTCAAGAGTATATCACTGCAAAATGTGAGCAATGTAAGATTTTTGCTACTTTGTTCATTTTGAGGGGAAAACAAGCTATAAATGCCTGATGAGTCCAATTCACTATTCAATCAATCTGGCCATTGATTATCTGCCTGTTAAGACAATATTTAAGGTTAAAACCGATGAAAACAGGAAAAAAATAAGCATCTATGTATATCTCATACAGGCGGAAGAGTGCCGTAGTGGTTAGCATAACTGCCTCACAGCAGGAAGGTCCTGGGCGTGGCAAAGGCATTTCTGTCTGGAGTTTGCGTGTTCTTGCTTGTGCTTTTATGTGATTCCTCCAATATTTGAGGTTCCCCACCACAATCCAATGTCATGCGGATTAGGCTTCTTGGCTATTCCAAATTGTGTCTAGGTGTGAGTGTGGTTGTGTGTGTTTTGGCCCTGCAATGGTCTGGCAAGCTGCTCAGGGCGTGCCCCGCCTTCCCTAGTAAGACTAAGTGGTCTGCTGGATCAGTGAGTGCATACATCTCATATAAGCCAAAAATTTTCATGTGCAGAACTATAGTAATGCAACACATTTGCAACATATGAATCTTTTGTAATTGTTCTTCCACTGATGTTCCACATGACTGTATGTGTGTTCATACAACTCCTGCATAACAAGCATAATTCCAATATGAGAACATAGTATTCCATACAGGTACAGTAAAACATGCAGCTTCTCTCTCGCATATAGTCAGCACATTTGATGCCGTTAATATGCACAATTAATGGAACACAGCACAGTTATGATTAAGTGACAAAGAGAAAAAAGTTATATATTAGATCATGTTTTCACTCAATGTTTAATGAACATATTTGCGATATTTATTATGCATTTAGAAGCGCTTGTTGGTATGTGGTTTGCACTGTCACCTCAAAGCAAGGTTTGGGGTTTGAATCTCAGCCAAAGACCTTTGCAAGTTTGCATGTTCTCTCTTAATGGACTTGTGTGGGTTTCCTCTGGGTATTCTATGTATGGACTCCCATAGTCCACAGATATGCACATTAGGTCAGCTGGCACCTCTAAGTTGCCCATAAGTGTGAATGAGGGTGAGGGTGAATGACTATTTGTATAAGCCTTGCAATAGACATGTAAAGTGTTCAGGGTGTACACCGAATCTTAATGATAAAGTTGAAAAATTCCCATAGCCTTAGTTTTTTTGTTTAATTATTTTCTATATTGAACAAAAATGCCACATTACTATTGAGAATCTAGTCATTCTTCATTAAACGTGTTCTATGCAAAATGCTGTCTGAAATCATTTTTTATACATTCAAGTTGCCTGATTTCCTTCACAAAATTGGAGAGAATAAATGTGTTGTGTTTTATTTATTAAAAAAAAAAGTACTACATAAATAGACATGGTTAACTTGAGTTTTGCAAACCAACTTTGTTTCCTTTCATTCACTTATTTCCTCCAGTTATACAAACAGGAAGTAGTACACTAATACTGAACTGTCACCCTTCCCAGCAACATGGCATAATGTAATGAGCACATAGGGACTATCTAATATACCTTGTATGAATCATAATGAAAAAAAATTGTACCACACCTATAATGTATATTTACTTAGTGTTGTCAATATTCCCCTGAACTACTGAAGCACTTTCTCACTAATAATATAGTCCACTCATCTCAATTATACAATTTGTATACAACATATAGTAAAAACATTCTCTCTGAAACAATAGTTCATTCCTTTAAGCTTAACACTTGTCCAACATCCTGTGTGGTTAATGTAAATTCCAAATTCCTATGAATTTTCCCAATTCAAGCATGGAAAAGAACAGTGAGCCTAAAGACTATCAGCTGAAAATTGACAGGTCAGGCTTTCTCCTAGAAGCCATGTCAGCATGTCTGCTCACATTTCCCAGATGAGAACCAAGAGAACGATTGGTGTTTACTGTAACACCACTCCATTAACTAAATGCATAGACAGAGCTATTTCAGCTATAAACTAGTAAACAATGTACACTAAATAGTGATCTTAAGGCCATCTTATAAACAGTGTTCAAAAAATATGCAACGAAACTGATCCATGTCTAACAATGGATGACTGCTCTAACCAAAACCCATAATCAATTATCAAAAGATAGGAAATGGTAAAAAAAAAAAAAGCATATCCACTGATGAACTATCACTACCTTTTAACCATATATCAGTGTGCTGCCAGGCCAATGCTGTGGTTTATAAGAAACCTAAGTAACCAATTTAACAGTTTTTATTAATCATTAATTAGTGCATTATTAATTAACATAGCACACAAGCCTTGAAAGAACATGCACACTTGACATAGAGATGCCCTCACCAGGCACAGGACTTGCTAAACATTGCGCCACATTGCTGCCTATTTTATTTGTTTATTTGCTAAAGTCAGTAATAGGTGACTTTAGAGGAGCTTTTTATTTTCTGGTTGTTAAATTAACTTTTCCACTGGGCAACAGATTAAAAATGAATTTAAAAACCAATGCTGTAATCTAGACACGTCCGCTCCAACACTCACATCACATCCTATAGAGACACAACTAGAAACTCTCTAAACAGAAAGTAATAATTAAAAAAACGGCTCATTGGTTGTTCTAAATCTCTGAATTAGGTAGAATGAGAGACGCACGGATGTTGATTTCAACTCCACATGCAGACACACAGCAGCATCAGTCACTGACTATTAATGTAGGACTATAATAACAGGGTGTAAACTCTCATACACTTGCATGCACAGTCACACAAACATCAAAAGCAAAACTAGCCCGCAGGATAAACAGGTGTGGATGTTTGAGGTCATATAGAATTCAATTACTTCTGGGCAGAAATATGTCCCGATTCTATTCTCTCGACATGTGGTCACATTAGAGCTCATACTTCATACCTTTACAGCTGTTCATGAAACCACTTACACACTACACCCGCTGCCAGATCATCATACTGTTGGTTTCTTTTTTTGTTCACTTACTCAACCGCCACAGCTGTTGGTATATCCCTGTCACGCAATACTGTGAAATCACATATACTCACGTTATGTCACCTTGATCTTTTGCTATGTATATAGTGTTTAGTTTTAATTTCTCAAATAATAGAGAAAAATGTGAATTTAAATAATCTTTTAAAAATATGTGTCTTATATGACATATATATACACACTCACACAGACTTACACACACTCACGGCTTTTGCGGCTATACAGATAGGCAACACCGGTGCTTGACTGAGGCCTACATAAAATCATCTTCAATGAGGCCATTGCCACTCTGTCAAAAGGACATATTGTATGTGTGAAATTAATGATGGGCTACAGTGTAAACTTGTTTGTTTATGTTGTGTTTTGGGTGTGGGATGCAGAGGTGTAAACACATCTACCATGCCTATTTTTCACATAAATGCTTAACTGTTTTCCACACAGCACACTTCAGTTACAAACTGGGCAGGGATTCAAGCAATTTACAGCTGTTTATCCCCAAACAAGTCAATTCATCCCCAAACAAGTCAATTCATCGTACAATATAAAATGGGTCCCTTTCTCCAGATGGACACTGGAGAAGGGTGGGGGGGGGGTGTCTTAAAAAACAAACAAACAAATAAATAAATAATAAATAAGGGCTGGGGGTTGTGCTATGGTGCGCACTTGTTATTGACAAGGTGGTATGAAGCTGTTACTACTTTCCTATAATAAAACAAAATACTTTATTAGGCAATACCACATAAGCGAGATTGCTGTGGTATTAAACATCAGTGCAGCAGTGATTTGGATGCACAGCATAGGATAACTTCATGCATGATTCTGATCTCATGCACAAGTTCTACCATCAAGAAATTTTATACATAACATTATTTGGACACAGTATGGCCAAAATATACCTTTACTGTAAAGATGTCACAAGCTGGACGAAGTGTTGTACACTGTCAGGCAACTTGAACTTTATGCTGCAAATGCAGACAAGCAGCGTGATGAATAGTGAAATGTGGGAGGGGAAGAAAATAAGCAAAGTGAGTAAATTTGTTTTCAATGACCAACTTTCACATCCAGAAGAGTTTTACCTAGCAAGCATTAACTACCTACTAAACTACACATTGTCTTTCAGAACTAATAAAACAGGGAATGAACATGAGATTCATAAAATAGAATCAAAGGCTCAAAATGCTGATTGAAAAGCCAGTCATTAAATAGCCTTTTTAAAGAGTGCTCTTTAACCATTATCCTAAAGCAAAACTCTTAATACCACACACTGCATTCTCTTCAAACTCAAACTCATCGGGTTTGACGCACTGATGCTGTCAGGATTATCAAGAGCAGGGATTTGCTTCCCTCTAGTGGAAAAAAAAAGTACAACGACAGCCAGACAAAAAAGATGCATGCAAAATGTACGATTATTTCCCAAACCACTTTATCCTACTAGGACTGCGGGGAAGCGGGAGCTTCTACAGAATTTGAAACAGCCATTTGGCCTAATGTGCATGTCTTTGGTCTGCGGAAGGAAGGAAGGAATCTAACACAAGCACAGGAAGAACACGCAACCTCTACACTGAAACACCCTTGCCAAGTCTGGGACTTGAACCCAGGACACTCCTGCTGTGATGCAAAAGTGCTATGTCATTGTACTACCCTACCTGATTATTAAAAATCTAAAATTAAGCATTGCTGAGAAATGCTTTTTTGGACTAAATAAAGCTATGACAAATGAACCTAGTAAATTTGTGTTACTCTCTTGTTTATGTTTTAATGGTACTTCATAGGAAAACAACATTTTATGGGGGGATCTGCAAACTTAAATTGTATACACTCAATATGAAATACACTTATTTAAATCAACATAAAATAGCACAGATGATTATGACTAAGGGAAAAGGAAAACCGTAAAATAAAAATGTAAAGTATCACCATGATGATATGGAAAAAATCAAAAAGGAAATGGTCAAATCGAGTTTGTGAAAATATTTCTCTTCTGTTTCTTCATGAGTTATTAAAGATTATTCATTGGAGACGGAGAAGTCAACACTGCTCTAGACTCAATTTCATTCTTCTCCTATACAGGCACAAAATAGATCAATAATATAGAAAAACATTAAACAAAGTACAAAGGACCAAAAACTTAATGAAAATCTACTAAAATTTAATTGTTCATAAAAAGCTGAAAAATTACCACTTTGAGCAAGACAGGACAACACAAGAAGAAATTAGAGTTGGTTTTAGTACAATATATTTTCAGCATGAGACAAAAGAACCCATTTGTTATTTCTGCCCATCGCTTAGTTAAAGAACCATTTTCCAAAACATCTTCATGCAGAAAATGGAATTTATCATAAATTATGGGAAATTGTTGAGTGTTCGGCTATAAAACTAGGTAATATGGGCAAAAAATGTGTTACTTTATGAGCTGGTCTGGTTGAATATGAAGAAGCATGTATAGCCCAAGATGTAATTCTGAGGTGTATATTAGCAAGAAGGGAGCTTGGTCATGAACATGGGAATAAAACATAAAAAAGTCTAGTATATGAAGATGTTGATTAAAGTTTTGCAAATTATGATTATTTTAAAAATGTGGTCATGCTTCTGAAAGGTATTAATGAATAGCATGTTACACACATCCCCCGAATGAATCCACAAGAGTCCAGTTCCTATGGTCTTTCATTAAAAATTGCAATTACAAAAATAATTGTAAGTGGTCAAGAAAGAATATGACTATTCATTTATATTTTATCATGTTTCATTTTGGGGGTGGGTTTTTTTCAGAGGGGGAAAAGGTTAAGTTTGTTTGGGAAGGAAAAGCAGAAATGAATAACGTGAGAAGTTAAACTTCTCTTCACTTCTTTCTGTAAGCTGAGTAGTGAGTCTTAATCATGCCTTTGCCAACGTTTTTTCCAATAACTACTGAATGGGGCTGGAATGCTGGCCAGCAGGGCAACAGGTCTTCATCTCAGCATTCTGGGAAACAAAAAAAAAGAATAATGGGTGACAATTCACCATTGTTTATAATCAACCATAACTTGGCACAAACACACACACACACACATAATATTA
>JBCNYG010000015.1:10098494-10111411 GCA_039654305.1 Porochilus rendahli | reverse complement strand
TTAAGTTTAAAACAAGTAAAATCATCTCAAAATATGAGAAAATAATGTATAGTAGATAATTTATGCTAATACTGAAGATATTTTGGCTTGCTTACATGTTTTATATTGCACATAATTTTATTTTATTACTTTTAAAAGTGACATACAGACAGAAATTCATGAAAGGCAAAACTGGCACAGACAAATATTTGTTAAATACTGTAAATATGAAATTATTATGAAAAATGCGCAGTAAAGATTGTAACTTTCCCTTCATTAGTCTGAAATGCAGCAACAGTAAACTGTAATGGTATATTAAATACTTTTTACTCAAGAAATAAGACTAATTACTCAAAAAACTGTCCCACCATACAAGTAAACAGAAAATGGTATTTTCTAGGTTAAGTGGAGATTTATAGAGGAGACCCTGGATTCTCAAGCCTAGCCTTATACGTAGGCTCAGGTGATGTTAAAAAATAAACAATGGAATAGTTATATGCTCACGTCCTCTGTGTCTTTGACTCTTAAGATCTGTTCCCTCAGGTCTTGAAGGTCGTTAAAGGTGGACTGTGCTGTGATGGAGTAAACCAGAGCAAAGCCCTGTCCGTTCTTCATATACAGATCCCTCATTGCTGTAAACTGCTCCTATAGCACACATGAACACCACAGTGTTTAATGAACACAATCACAGGAGTGATGTAAATCTACAGGACATTTAAACAGGTAGTTTAAATATATACTCTGGTGTACATTCTAAATCCAGCACATGATATAGTACTTGAGATGGAATGATCACACTGGTGTTGGGTTTTACTGTGTAGTAACAAAGTAAAGGTCAATACTGCACTTACTGTGCCTGCTGTGTCAAGGATTTCCAACATGCATTGCTGCCCATCCACTTCTACTTGCTAGAATGAGACAGAGAGACAACCGCAATAGTTAAGGCTAAACTAAGTTGCCAAATGTAAGTGAATAAGGGCACAGAAATAAGTCATCCCCTAAACATTTCTGTTTGTTTAGGCAAAGTCAGAGGCAATTAACAGAAAGTTACTTGGATACTGGCGCTGCGTTAAGGTCACTTAAATTAGTAAATGCATCCCCTTCAGGTTTTATCATATAATCTGTGAGAACTGAACATATCAGTGCATGCATATGCATTGTCATTAGGTGGGATTATTATTATAGCTCACACTTTTTAACACAACCAGAGACCAGATCTAGAGGCTTGCTCTCAAACATTCTTGACCAATAATGCCCACTCCCACAGAAAGCAACTACAACTGCAAACCAGCACAATTTACCCAAAAGTGGTAAATGATGTGTCCAATATGTTCCCATGAACTTTTTTTTGTCTAAGCCCCATAGACGACTGCCCCTCTGACCTACACAAGAATCAACCTCTCATTCTCATGCCCGTATGATCCCAGTCCTGACACACATCTCCATGTGAGACAAAACTTGTAGATACATTGAGGAAAAGCTGGTTTATGCATGCAATCACTTAAAGTAATCACGACTAATGCGATCTGTATAGTTTTTTTTTATTTTATACCACAGATATCATTAGAGGAATAATTACTACTGCTTAAAATTATACTGTTGCCATTTTAGAGCCGGAATGGGGCATTTGTATTGTTGTCTCAAACAATTTTGTGCTTTTGATATTAGATAGAAAAACGCAAATAAAATATAAACATTTTCAAAACCTTGTCCTACCTTCCTGTATGAGTCTTCTATTGTGGGGTCATATTTTTCCACAAATATTCCCTGAACAAACTGCACTGTCTGTAAAGGAAGCAGTATATAACAGTATTATTCACCACTTAAGTAATTCCACAGCATGACTACATTTGTACTCAATGAAAACTTACTTTATGTAACAGTGAACGAATTTAATGAACTTGTAAAGACTTTTGGGTTTTTTTTGAACATCTGGTTTAACACATTTGGAGATTATCCTAATCATCATTGTCATCATGGTCGTTGTATATTATAACTTAATAGGTGCATTTTCTCTTACCAGTGCAGATTTTCCTACACCCCCAGAGCCCAAGACCACAAGCTTGTATTCACGCATGCTGGGGTCTCTCGGCACACACCTCTAGAGCCTGTAAACAAAGAGAGAAACCACATCAAAACAAAAGCCAGTTCAGCTGTTTGGAAACCCTGTTTGATTTGCAAGGACTGGCATTATATCTCAATGCGATACTCCATCATTTTTACTTTCTGCATGGTAGGACTATCAATTATATCGACAATACAGAATTTACAAAACAAATAAAAACCTAATAGGATGATTTATTAGTGAATGCCATAGCAAAACTAAATACACCTAAACCAAATACCATACACCTAAATACCAGACATGCACCGCTTCAGATCTCTAAATATGCGTGATGACGAAACAGAGCAATAACTGTGATTGGTCCACTTGCTAGCATGATAATTCCTCATATTATTTTCTTCACTTGTATAACTGCAGTAAATTCAGGGATTTTATGCGAGAGCTCATTATAGAGCAAACAAACATCTTAAATGCAAGTATAAATACTTCACTCTGTGTTAGAATAAAACACTGTATCCATGGAGTAGACTGCACACAGAAGTATAAATCGGCCATTAGAGGAAGTGGTCAATAAGGAAGGCCGGATAGTTTCGGTCCTAGTTACAGTGGACATGGCGGTTTCAGACTTCTATTTCAATCGCAAACCTCTTGTCCTCGATCTCTAAACAGGTTATCGCAACAAGCCTTTCACTTTAACCTGACTAGAGACTCGTTCCATTTTTCCATATAAATTACCTTTTCCTGTCCAATTTCTTACCACATATCTTTTAATACTGCCATCAAGGCAGTGTTTTGTCTATTCATAGTGTGTGCCTCATTACTGCATTTACCATCAGCACTCCCAAGAGCAAGACCAACAAATTCACTGTGTAAAAATAGCTGAAGTCCTTGTGTGATGTAGCTGCACAGGTACAATAGAAAGAGTAACAGCAAGTACCATAACATAGTTGTCTACATGAAACACCTTCAAACATTGACAAAACGTTACAGTCAATACACTTCAAGCCATTGTTTGTGAATGCTTGAAAATAATGTATTATTTGTAGCTTCAAAAGTATTCCAAAATACTTTTTGCGGGTTTATTTCTACACAAATTTAACAACTAATTTGCTCCTACCACACATTTTTTTTTCCAAAAACAAACAAAAAAAAACATGGCTTTCAATAAACTAAAACACCCAAAACAATGAAAAAACATCTGTGAAACCGTTGAAGATTAGAATAAGAGGCAGGAACGTGAAGATAATAATTAGGGGCAGGGAATTGAAGATGTAAGCTGTCTATATTTTTAAATCTCTTGAAAATTTTTCTCTTCAAGATGGTTGTAGCATGAGACTACAATTTTTGAGTTTTGTATACTAAATGAGTTCTGTGACTTATTTTGTGTTTTCCAGAAAACTCCCTAGCAATAATTTGACAGATAACAGAAATGGATCGGTGAATAATTTAAAACCACTTACAAACTGCTTGCTAACTCTCTTAGTCTGGGTCTCTCCCCACTTGCTCCATTACACAAGGAGCAATCCATATAAGGACGGCAAACCTACTCCAGCAGCCCCCTCCCACTACACTCTTAGCTACACAAATCTGTCATCTGCATTTTCACCATGACCCTTAATAAAAAATAAAAAAAAAAAATACACAATATATGAACGTCCACTAGTCTACATGCGCAATATCAACATTAAACATTTTTGCCGGTTTAAAAAAAAACAACAAAAAATATATAAAAATTTTGGCACTTCTTAAAAGCGGCGCTCTGAAAATGTCAGCAGAAGTTTACAGAAACATGCATACATAAAGGGAATAAGCTGCAAAGAGTAAGTGCAGTCAGCACCGGCAGCACACAATACATTTATTGCACCACTAATAACAATAATATTAAATACCTTTTTTCTATTTGACAATAGAGGTTATTCACAGCAATGATTAAAAGTAGTGATTAAAATGGGGAAACGATTGCTACATTCAACTGTAACAAATGTATTAAACTCAGACAAGCATTAATGTAATCTTGTTTGAGTCATTTCTGGTTGGAATTAAACTGAAACCATGGGATGTAGAGCACAAAAAAAAAAGAATAAGAATAAAGAAATGGTACACTCAACATCCTACAGGCCACCTATTCAGTGCCATGTTTTAATATAAACAGTACACCTTGACAAGGTGAACAAAAAGAATTATAATCATAACATGGGCATGTCGACCTGAAAAAATCCTTTGAAGCTCACTGAAAGATTTTTTTCCTTTTTTTCTCCCCCCATTTAGTGAAAACAATTCTTACATGGCAAGTGCATCACTAGTTGCACCGTGTTATGGTAATTGTTGTTTGTATGTGTGAGTGCGAGTATGAGCGCATGGGCTGCAATGAGCATGACATGACATGGCAATGAGACCAAACTAATCAAATGTTTTTAGGATCACCTCAAATCTAACCAAATAAAGGTGTTATAGTGATACTGCTCATTATGTTGAGTTTAGCAGTGCCAACCCCACACACACACACACACACACACACACACACACACACACCTCATTAGCATTGCTAATGCACGCCCCTGCAAGGGAGTGAGATGGCAGGGTGGCACGATGCAAGCATTGTCCTCTTTCACCAGCAAACAAATAGGCACTTGTATTAATGTGTATCTGTGTAGAACAAAACACATTCCATTTACACATTGATACAAGACACATAATGAAACTAAAAAATATATACTGGTGGTCCATACATGGTATCACTATTAATATTAAAATGCCGTTGACAGCAGTGTCTGGCTGCCAAGAGAAAAAACAGGGAAGTGTATTCCAATGGTCTGAGCTTAAACAGACCCAATAACACACCACTCTAACTGGTGATTGCTGTTACAGCTCTCACACTGCTACTGCTGTGGATTCGGTAGGAACAGAGTTGTGCCAAGTGTGAAATGGTCAGCAGCTCTGTACATGTACACGTATTAGCGACAGCCCTGCGTTAAGGGCAGCTGTGTAGATAAGCTGGGTGTTTGATAGTTGGCAGCAACAAAGACCAGTAAATTGGTGGACAATCTGTCTTTTGCTCTACTGATAAAAGGCTAAAGTGGTTGCACTTGTTATGCAGCTTTATCTTTATCTCTCTCTCACACACACACACAATAAAACTGGCATGGGCTTTAAAAAAAAAACAAATAAAATAAATAGATGGAAACTTCTGGCTTCAAAGACCAAATAAAAATCTGAAGCATGCTCCCATTTTAAACTTTTAGGCTTGCTTCAGGATACATGAAACTATTTTTAACACCACCATGTATAAAAGGAGACTTTAATTAGGCCTGGAGGGTAAAACACTAGCAATATGAACCGCCTATAGACACAAATATCAATTAAAAAAAAAAAGTGTTCAATAAAATGCTGGACAGTTTCACTAAAGGCCTTAAAAGCAAACTTCTAATCAATCACATCACAAATACTTAAAGATTTGGGTGCATGAACAAATGCAAGCATAATCCTTCCCTGGTTCAAAAACAATGCATTATATCCCTTCATACTGGCACAAGTTTACAATGACATTCAAACAGCCAATCATTTAAACGGTGTCATGTTCTGCAGCACCATGTAAGTCCAACCGAAACACTAAACAGCATGGAGCGAGAGACTGATCTCACCTATGGGGCGAGAGAATGATTGGTGTTTCACACAGTTCTTAAATATATTTGAGGTGGACAGGATCCACATTACCTACTGCACAAAACCAGTTTACTATCTGTGACCAGATCACACTGAAATCATCTCAGCTCACAACAATGGAAATTTGCTTGCGCTATTCAGTGAATCATTGCAAATTATCGATCGATGACAACCACAGGCTGATTCCTTTCGTTTACAATTTTATTTACTGACTTAATGATTTAATTTACTGACTTACACACATGGAAAATAAAACCTCATGAAATAGAATGGCCAAATGTACACATCATTAACATTCCTTTAATAATCAGTTAAATAGTTTAGGGAGAAAAAGCGCTATGAGCAAACTAAATGCGCTGCCTGTGTATACACCCTCCATCCTGTCAGGGTACAGCTGACACACTACCATACATGGTAACATGGATATCATATTTCATGTCATGAACTGTGGGTCTAAATGATTTGGCCAATCATTCAAGCACAACATACTTCCTTTCTGCAGTACAGGACACTATACTTATTATTTAATATCTATCACTCACAGAACAGATATGTACTTCCTGTATGGCAGCTCTGCCACCAAATACAATAAGCTGCAATGATTATGAATAACAAATCCGTGATCATCTGTGTAAAATCTAATAAGGCGTCTGAGTTTACATTGTCTTGACACAATGCCATGTCTCATCCATGGGACCTTTCATCGTATCACCAGACACAATAATTTTCAAGGAAAACACATCGACCAAAAAGCAAATGTGTTATTAGCTCAAAAACACTGCGTATTGTTGCAATCCCAGTGATCCAACAGCACAGTTGTTTTGCACTTCAAGTTCAAAAGTTATTTTGAACTCTATGCACCAAGTTAGATTTTTGTTGTTGTTTTTTTTTATACATCAAAGCATCTCTGAGATATGGGCTTATTTTGCTTTTCTGCTGATTCTGATTGGCTGTAAATGTGTGAATACTTTTGTAAACCATAACCCAGCAAAACCTTTCTGGGGCTTGGGCAAAAAATTTGTTTGTAATAAATTTCATAAAGATTGGGTAAAGCATTTGGCCTGGGAAAACTAAGTTTCGATAGGTGCCAATTCAGTGACAAATCCTGATTACTAGCCACATATTGGCAGGCAGCACAGCAAGTTTCCTGTGTGGTAGGAGCAAATTATTTGATAAATTGATGTAGAAATAACAAAATCAATCTTTCTTTAACACGATTCAAGGTTTTAAAATTGTAACAAAAAGTAATATCGAATTGAGATATTTACTAAACTCGCAATACAAACTGAATTATTAGCTATTGTTGTATTGTATCAGGTGGTCCCTGGTAAATCAATTCCTGTCCCTAGTCCTAAGAAAGTGTTTTTCAACCTTTTTTGAGCCATGTCACATTTTTTGCATTGAACAAATCTCGCGGCACACCACAAACCAAAAAAGTTAAAAAAACGCCACTCTGTAGCTTAATACAGTATATGTAATAACAATATGGATTAGACTCACTCAGTGTTAAACCTGGGCCTGTTTGGATAAACATACACGAAGCTCTTTCTCAACGAGCATCTCGTGTACAGTAGCTTTGCAGGCAGGTGGTATCAATGCCTCTGCCACAGTGTGTGACTGTTTTGATTTAGCTTAAAGTTCAGCAGCGACGTAGCTTTGAGGGCTCTCTCGTTTACCTTTGTGGTTTTTCTCAAAAAAGTTGATAAAAGCACAGAACAAAATAGTCCATCGGCTTGTTTTGAGGTAATGGGTGTTTTGTTTGGAGATGGGGATTAAGCTTGCTCGGCACCGGGGCACTGTTGGACTTCTCGCCACACACCAAGCACAACGGAGTGGGTGCCGTCACATCCCTGGTGAAAGTAATGTACATGAAAAGTATCGCGTGCGCACGAGAAACCTCAGGTAACTGGTGCGCGCGATAGTTTCTCATGGCTCATTAGAAACTTTAAAGCAATTAAGCTCCCTACTGCCACACTCTGACAGGAAAGAGTACAACATTACTCTGCCAGTCACTACAGCAAAGACACTTGACAGTGGCCAACGGTAATGGTTAAAGATTAATTTAAAAAAATTAGGGAGAATCATAATTGGTAGCTCTGTAGTGTCGCTGTTTGGGCCCCGAAAATAATGCACACAAGTCAAAAATAATAGTAATCAAAAAAATGTCAAGTCAGAGTAGTGTCTATAATACTAAACACCATTGTGATCTTTGCCTGGATAAACTATTGTGTTTTCATGAGTGGGAGGACTGACCACACCCTATATAGCAGCCTGGGGCATGAACAGTGAAACTCAAACACATACAAACACCAGCTGCACATTACAACTCTATCAACTACTCACAGGATGCATGCAGGATACCTCAACTAAAACAGGTAACAGGAAAAGAAAGATAGATCAATATCAGCAAGTGACTTCATTAGAGTGGCACATTTATACAGCAATTACTCTAACTAGCATACTTTATACTATGACAGTGTAAAACAAACAAAAAGGTAACTAACTTTTACAGAATTGACAAGTATCAAGACTGCACAAGCATATTTCTGAAGAAAATATCCTGATCTTATTTTTTTTTTTAAGTGCATCAAGTCATACTTTCATATTAAAAGATATGCATATTTTTAATCCCACAACAAATAGCTCACCACCTACATGGTGGCATTCCTGTACGGAATAAAACAGCAAGAACAAAAGGTTACTGTTTTACACCTGAATTCACTCAACAGCTCCTAAAATGCTGAATTTCCTTCTTAGTCAAAATGAAAATCAAATTATAATTATCTGCTGCCTTGTGTCTTTTTTTTGTGCAAATCCCATGGGTTTTTTTTTGTAAATATGTAGGTACCAGTTTTGTTGTTGATTTTCACCATGTGTACTCATGAGTTTTTTATTGCTTTGTTAAAGAAAACTGTGTACAAAATTCAAAATGACTCAGTCACCAAAAAAAGGGGGGGGGGAGTTCTCAACTGCAAACTTGACCATTTTTATAGTATCTGGATTTGTAAATATTTGGAAACAATAAAAACACTGAAAAAGTATAGTATAATCACCATAATTATGCTTAAATGACTACAGGATAATAGTTTACTTTTGGTTACATGTTTACTATAGGTTGCATGAACTCACTGATCTGTTTTCAGACGAGGCACGTGTTTGTGCAGCTTTGTAATCATACAATCCCATTTTCTAAGCACTGTGCAACATGGCAATACGAGATAAATCCTAGTTGCCTATTGTTGCAATCAGTTCTAAAAATGTCACTGGTAATCCCTAGTCTCAAATACACAGTCACACATGGTCCAAGTTTCTACAAAGAAAATGCCACCACATGTTAAGGCTTCCAATTCTTCATTCTTTCTGCAGAAAATTTTGATCAAGGTTCTCATTGAACACTTTGCCCAACACTGAAAGAAACAATATGCCTTACAACTTTACTGAAAGACCAATCTTTCTTTTCTTACAGACATCTGTCCATCTGAAATTTTCAACAATTATTCCTTTGCCTACATATAATCATGGAATCTCGATCAAAAACAGCTATTATGTAGAATAAAACATTTAATATATTGTGGTGCCAAGAAGTAAAGTGTCCTCACAGTTAATTGAACAACAGCAATATTAATAAACTATTAAATTATAAGTTGTCCCACCTAACACATCAAATCACAAAGTATTTTGGCAAAAATGGTATTATGGGAAGCAAATTATACTTAATAGTTAATATGATGTTACCAATAATAACGTCTGATTCAAGATCGTATCTGACATTAAGGATGAACAATAGAATCAATTTAACTTTAAATATTTTTATTTGTGGTGTTTTCATATCAAGATCTAGATTTAACAAACATATCTGCATGGTTTAACAGGTCTGTATCTACATTCAAATCATACAGAACCAGAACCTCTGATATCTGAAACCAATCAAGGCTTGAATACATTTCATGTTTACAAATCCGTCATACTAGTTTCAACACTGATGTCATTTTGACATGCCCTTGAAACGTTTAAAGGGAAACCTCCCTCACAAAGAGAAAGCCAGAGGCCAGTTAGAAAAACTGCTTTTGACTGGTCAATATGTGAGCATGCCCCTCTCTCTCTATTTCTCCCCCCGCCCCTTTTTTTTTTAATAAATGGGTCTAATGTAGGACTACTACTAAGTATTTAGAAAAGGTACTTTAGAACTAAAACTCATTTTTACTGTCCTAAAATTATTGTTGAATGTGCCATTCATACGGGCAGTTAAACAATTTAAGAGGATCACACACATGGCTACTGCATTAACTACTAACTACGCTCTTATACCAAGAGGGCTACCCTCACTCTCAAACCCCGTTTAAACTGAGTTAAGTACATTTCATCTAGGAAATAAAATAAAAAACATTTCTTACCCTGGAATCTGTGCAAATTTGTCTCCTAGCAAGAAAATATATAAACATGGACTTAGGTCTTAAAGCACCAATGGCAAGATAATAAATTCAATTTAACAGGCCCTATAATCATGCATGTGAAGTAGTTGTTAAATAATAAAGCTTCATAAAGCATGGCTGATTCATCAAGGAACTGAGTAATAAACTGAAAGGCACTATAGCACACTTAATGAGATTCTGTATACATAACTGTTTATTAGTTGCCAAAATGCTGTAAATGCTGTAAATGTAGTTGGAGGAAAATAAATGCTATGTTCAAATGAAAAATAAATTAAATAAAGATTTTATATTTGAACATATGAACCTCTGACTTCATAAAACATACCACATAAAAACATTCACGACTCAAAAAACAGAAAACCTAAAAAACTACAGATATCTAAAAAAACACTTTACCCCTATCCACAAAAACACCTTCAGGTCTCAGGGACTTTTTATTAAAGACAATCACATAAACTCAAACTGGAACCACTGAAACCAGGAAGATCAAAGACTACCGAAAACTCCGTCCAACCTAATAATTAATTATTTAACACATATGCTGTAGCACAAGAATGTTGTGCTACTCTGCTTGAACTCAGCTATATTAAAGCACATTACATCATGTTACAAACCTGTAATGAACAGTAAAAGGGGTGTTAGTGAATCAGAGAGGCCGCTGTCAGGATCATCTGTACGGTTGTCTGTGTATCCAGTAAACATATAATGCCACTGTGAGAGGTTGCTAAGAGCTCGAGAGCCTTCCTGGTATTTACACACTACTAAGCAGATATGGTCCAACAAATACGCAAGCAGCATTAGACATCTTTGACCATACAGCATGCACAACATGTAGCACTTTGTGTTGAGCCAAAAGATACAGGATTGAGCTGGACTCATATGGATTTAACTCCAAATAAACACCAATAAGGAGGTTGTCTGGTGAATTTTCAAAGGCTTGGCAATTTTGTCCAGGTCTTGGCTTAGTCTGTTAGGAAACCCCCAATGTATTACTAGACCTGCATATATGACTAAGTGTGTGCCATGAATCGAGGCCTAAAAAACTTCCTCAAAAAAATATGTATTAATAAACCTCTTAAAAGTTAATTTGACCTGATGATTATGACCCAAAATGTGTAAGTATTTCTCACTTGGCAAGAAATAATCTTAAGATGATCAGATAACATATTTGCTTAGCAATTTGAATGTATTGTTATTTGAACTATTATTCTTTGCCATGTATACATAAAGTGAACATAAAGTAAAGTGAAACACTTGGGGGAGGGAAAAAACTCAAATCAGCATTTCTACCATTCACATGTCTTCTCAGTAATTCTTATTTTTACAAATCAGAGAGTTTTACTTCTGCAAAATTTCTAAACCTCCATAGCGCTAAACAATGCTTAGGATTCATATTAGAGGCCTACAAAAACCTGCCATAATTTGTGACTTCTCTAGTTTCCGTTTGCAAAAAATGTTCATACTTGCACAATTTGGAACAGATGAGTAAAATAAAATACATATAGCATTAAAGACATCATACTTCGTACTTGAAGGCTTGTACTGTTTATTAGAGTATTATTAATAATATTCTAGTTATAATGAGCTGCCACATTTGAATGTTTTACAGAGATCTGGGTCAGTCTCAGGAAACACTGCAACAGACAGCCAATAACATCACCACCACCATAAGTGATTGATTACACACTGCGAGAAACGCCCATCAGAGCATCACTACCAGAGCTAATAAAACTCATTACAAAACTTTTCATGAGTCTGTGTTCTGAGTGCGTGTGTGTGTCGCTCACTGGACTGTTATAAAGCACAACATGAAACACTTGTATGTAAATAACCGGCATAAAATTAGCTGTCTTCTATAAGTGTAACAGGGCTAAACCACACCATGGTCTCTATAAATGACGGAAAAACACGTTTAGTATCTATCAAGCAAGAACAAGTAACAGAACAGTTTCAGAAGGGTGATGATGATGCTTAGTATAAAATTAATTTATTAACATTACAACCTCCTGGGCTGTATATAAGCATGCTTAAAGAAGTTTTGCTAGGTTAGCTGCCTGGCTAACGCCGAACTCAGTACGGAAAGCTATAAGGAGACTTGCTAGCTAACTTAGCTATATTTCACTCACACACTCTCGCTCTCTCTCTCTTACACACAGCAGGTCGAGTAGTTAAGAGTTTGCTTCAGCTTTTAGCTGGCAGTAAACCTTTTGACCACAATTGTCACTGAAGACCACACAGAAAGTTCACGCTAAATGTGTAGCGGCATCTCATCTTCCACCGCCATATTTGCGGGAGCGCCACTCTTTCGGTTTTAGCTTGCTAACCCCAACTAGCGCTAGCTCGCTAACCAAACACTGTTATGTTTACACGGGACTAGCGACGCCTGCTAGCTGGCTCACTAGCTTTGCGCGCCTCGGGAACAGTAATACCGTATTCTCGTGGTATGTGAGGTTTTTAAGCTCTTCGTGTTCACTCAGAACCATATTACTGTGACCGCTGTTGAGCGTTAGGAAAGACTCGCACATTCAACCAAGTTTGATGAGAAGATAAAGTTAGCAGCGGAACTCACCGTGCGTTGTTTCTCGCCGCTCCGCCTGACGCTGAGAGCAGCGACTCCGAGCTCGCGCCTGTAAACGTCATTCTCCTGCTTCCCACAGCGTCCTTAAAAGGGCAACGGCGTAGACTCTCTGACCCAAACTTTTCTCTCTCTCTCTCTCTCTCTCTCTCTCTCTCTCTCTCTCTCTCTCTCTCTCTCTCTCTCTCCCACACACACACAC
>JBCNYG010000015.1:10022624-10034828 GCA_039654305.1 Porochilus rendahli | reverse complement strand
ATACATACATACATACATACATACATATATACACACACACACGGTACTGTTTGCCAATCAGTTAATTCAGTTTAAATTAAATAATTGAAATCTCTGTCCCCCAAAAATCTTTTATAAACCTAGATAGACAGATTTTAGCAAACCAGTACTCTTATAGACTCATCCCCCCCATCATCAGGAAATGCGCATGCTTGTGTTTTATAGCAGTTGCTTTGGAGGGAGGGCTGAAAAAAGGGGTAGGATTTTCCTATTGATCACTTTCCAAACATAGCATACTGTTGCTGGTATCTCCAAAATTACAAACCCTAGCTTAAAAATCTAAGACACCTTTGTAAATCTGTAAAGAATTCTAATCCATACTAAACAAATTTCTAATTTCAGGATAATAAAGAGAGCATACACACCAGCAGGTTGGCCCCAGACTGGAAGAGGTTGTAGGGGTACAGAATTCTTTCATAATGAGAACGCAGGTGTGAACCTATTGCCTTGCCAGGTGCAAAGCCCATTGCCATGGCTATCTTCGTCCATCTTCGCTCCTTACATACAGCATCAAAACCTCCGTCATCTGAAACCAACTAAGCGGTGACAGAAAAAGAGACAGAAATTGAAACTGTTGAAGGCAAACTTATTTCATCATGTTACTGGCTATAACATGAACTACGGTCACACACAGCTGGTTGATATATGAGAACCTTGACTGTGACTACTGTGACCATTCCTGGAGATTTTTGAGGAGATCTGTAACAAATATTGCAGAGGGACTATGCAAATGAAGACATGGTAGCCAGTGGGGTGGGGGAAGAAAGAGTGGTTAAACTGATCTGGTACTTTAACTACAGCAATTTGAACACAACCAAACTTTCTCAAAATAGAAAATCACACCCACCCAGTTCCCAAGAAAGCTTCACGGCTCTTAAGTATTCCAAAGCAACTGATTGTAACAATGCCAGTTGACCCCAATAATGCAAAAAAAAAAAAAAAAAAAAAAAAAAAGCTACTCCGAAGTGATTCTGGTGATGTGAGACCAAGGCATAATGGACACTTGATAGTACTTAGTATGTGAACATTCTTCTCTTAGCCGTGCTTGTAATGGCCTTACCTTGTTCAGCTGGTATAGATCTAGTATCTTTCGCTCTACATGTGGAATTTTAAGAGTGCATCCCTGAAGCTCCCAGAACTTAGCAATCTGGTCTAGAAAATTGAGTTTGACCCTTGTCTGTGCCTGGGAGAAAGAAAACAGAAGGGGGGGGATATTGAAGGGAATAAAACAAAGAGGTAAAAAAAACCCTGAATTATCTTTAAAAGTGATACAGAATGATAATGATTAACTCTGTTTTTGTTCAGCTGGGCTTCCTTTGAAATGAAAGAGAAGGGGAGGATTGAAAAGACCCCAAATCTGCTGAGTAGGCCTCTCAAAGTAAAAGTGTAATGCCTTCCTGTGATTCCCTAAAGCATCTTTACAGAAAAGATAAAAACCCCACCCAGCACAAATGCTGGGTGTAAACCAACCTCTAGTTCGTTGAGTCGCTGGATCCGAGGAGTGAAATGAAGTCTGTCGACGTCACATGCAAATGGAGGCTGCCAGTCCTGAGCGTGCGCGCGCACACACACACACACACAAATAGAAACATTGGTCAATTTAACTAAACAAACGCAAGTCAAATGTAGCAACCGTTGTCCTTGCCAAATGCAGTGGTATCAACCAGCAAAAGGTTCTTTTGTCTGAAGCACTCAAGGTGCTGCAGTTTTCACACTTCTCAAAAACAGATGTGCCAAAATGGCCATAATTAACCCAAATATTGGATCCAAGAGCTTTCCCCCCACCCACTATGCAGACATTACATTGCAAACATATGAATTACAGCAACACTAATTCTGCATGCAATTCTGTTACACAAAAGTACTAAGGGTGTACACAGGGCTTTTCACTTCAGTACGACAGTACTAAGAATTTAACATTTTAACAAGGACCAAGAAAGAAGTCTCCTAATGAGCTAGGCTTCTTTCCATCATTGGCCATGCCAATGGTCACAGCAGGTCCTCCACAAACCCAGGGGACTTGACAAAAATAAAAAATAAAACTTATACTTCACTGTTTACAGTTTCTTGTCTGTGCATCCTGTGCCAAAGCTGAATGTGGCACTTTTGATTGGAAAAAGGCAGTTGCAGCAAAGCAATGTGGAGTTTTTTTTAGAACACAGTTCATCCATAAATGGTGTCAAATATTTTATAGTAACCTATATCCAACAGTTATAGCTGGATGTTATATACACACACATTGCGGACTTGAGTCTGCGTTAACTCAGAATCCCAAGGGTGCCTTAATATTGCAGTCGTGTGACTAAGAGCAATACACATCTTGACTGTCTGATCTTGTTACCTTATCACGGTTTATAAATATGGTAAACTCAAGTATAACTTTGTTGTTTTTTTTAAACCAAAAATATTTTGCTTACAGTCCTTTCAGGATACCTGTAGTAGTACATGTATGGAAAGACTACAATACTAACAAGTATTATATAAGTCATGAAAAATCCAGTTGATGCATTACCATATTATTTGAAAACATAAGACATTGTTGACGTTATATATTTCAGGGAATTTCTATGCAACCAGCTTTAAACAACGATTTTCATTATTCATACTATTATTTGTTTAGGAAAACTATTCAGCGAATGAACAAAATCAATAACAATTACACACATCTCAAATGGACAAGGACTTCTCTTGCTTTCAAACACACCATCTGTTCCCCCTTTCCAATAGCAGGGAACCAACTCCATTTTGGTTCATGTAACAAATTTGAACCATGATGACGTCAGCACATTTATCACCAGTTTGGAGAAGAAGCTGGTGCAGCAATGAAGAACACAATGGGAATAGATTAATCAGACAACTATCTGCAATAACATCACAAAATCTTAAAGGTAATTGACACAATTAGCAATCCTGCTAACACTGTTCACTTTCTATTGCATATTGTGGAATGCCCTCCACAAATTAAATGTTCTTGATTACGATGGTTCCACTCAAAACAGCAGGAATCATGGCTAGTTTATTAGCTGCCGGCCAAGATTCAAAGAATCATAAACAAAACCAGCTCAAGAGCCCGTTCCCTATCAGTAAAAAAAATATCTAAGTGAGGCATGGATTATTCACTCTTTCATTCAGTTAGTTTACAAGCTGCTTAATCATACCTGGGTCACTGGGAGATTGGTGCTTATCTCAGCCGACACTGGAAGAAGGTGGGGTACATCCTGGACAGCTCGCCAGGCCATCGCAGGGCAACACACAACCATTCACACTTACACCTTAGGGTTAATTTTTGAACAGCTGACTAGCCTAATGTCTTTGGGAGAAAACCAGAGTATCTGGAGGAAACCCACACAAGCACAGGGAGAACATGCTAACTCCGCCCAGAACCTCCAGAGCCCAGGAATCAAACCCAGGACCTTCCTGCTGTGAGACGGACGTGCTAACCACTATGCTACAGTACCACCCTTAAGCATGGATTAACCAATGGTAACACTGCACCAAACGTATTTGCCTTTCATTACACTTCGTTCATCTGTAATAAAATACTCAAAGAATTGGAAATGGGGTCCATTCTGAATCATCATCTGAGGTCCTATTAACACGTTAGGCAATGAGGCCTAATATTCCTGCATTAGTCTACATGTGAAAAGACATATTGCAGCATGTGGGGAGGGATCACTAATGAGCACACCAAACAAATGGCTCTTTAGTGTTGGAACCCACGATAAACAGCACAAGACTCACATAATAAGGAAATAATGTTAGAGGTAAAGGGCTTATGTGATATTCAAAAAAATAAACAAATACGTCCATCCTTGTGCAACTGTAGCGGGAACTCAAACAGAGCTACGTGGATACACCAATTGCTCTTGATTCTTATGCATCCAAACAGAGCCAAAAACAAAAACTGGACAGACTAGAAAAGCACAACATGAAATTCTTTCACTATCATCCATTTGAGTGACAGGACACATTTCCCATAAAATCTGTCAGTTGAGCACTTGCCACGCCTACACATATGATTTGCTATAAATAAACAAAGTGCTCAGGAAATTAGACCTAGATGTACAGTACAGCAGCCGACTCAAATGGATCCAAGTATGGAAATTAATACAACACGACCTACAAGTGCAGGTGAAGCAGCAGGTAACACCTTTTGTGTGCGCTGTCCTACAGATGACATTTTTTACCTGCTAAAGCCAAGAGCTTTGAGAAATAGCACAGTTCTACATTTCCGCTTTTGTAACCACGTAGGTGAGTGAACAACAAAACCGCTTCCTCTGCCAAAGCATAAACTAGATCATCCTCTGTTCATCGGTGCAGAAGCGCGAAGAAAGAAATCATACGATGATGACAATGAGCCCAACACGCCTACAGTTACTGGCCTAGATTGGCCACATTGGCCTTCACTCCTCAGTTGCGATTTTGGTAAGACTAGCAGAACATGAAAGGCACAATATGAGTCTTTACTTGCATGGATTCTTCTAAAGAACTATGGAAGACATCTTCACCCTGTGCTTTCCCCACCAGCACCCTCACATCAAGCCACATCCCCATTACCGCCCTTGTCATTTTCCAAACCAACATAGCAACAATAACCAGCTTAAAATGCCTATACAGACATATACACCATACACATGAAGATGTAAACAACAGAAAACATACAAGACAACATTAAAACCAATTTTCATCATTTGTCAAGAATACTGATACCACCGTAAACACGGGTGTCATGTTTGTCTGACTTGAAAACAAGTATAACCGAATTCGAACCCTTCATTGTTTAAATGATTTAGAAAGGAAAATATCAGCCAATGCATAATTTAATTGCAACCATATCAAATTATCAGGTAGATTAAATTCCCTTTGTTCTCTCGTTCCAGTGATTTTACAGGTAATTTTATAAAATGAAATGTATGGCAGTATGAAGGTGGACTGTGATTCATAAGGGTGTTGTCTCACACACACACACAGCTAAAGGTAAACTGGCTATTACTTTATATACAAAAACCTAATAATATTAAAAAGTGTTCTTGTTCTATTAATACAACAATTAAGAAAATAACATTAAGACATCAGCAACGTGTATCTGTCTACTATATACACCACACACACACACACAATACACACATGAGGAAAAACAGAGCAATATAATTATGTGCTCAGTGTAAAATACTTCCTACTACACTAACAGTAAACTCACCTACTTGCACTTATACACGTTTAAGCAGACAACAGGGGCAATGAACATGGATTGAGGTGGAATAACCCGAACACAACCTTAGTTTTCACCCGTATTTGGTTCCCAACAGTTGTTGTACAGACCAACAAAATGGCCAGATGGTAGTACACACTCTCTCACACACACACCACAAAGGCAATATGGAGGACGGCTGAAGTGAACACGGCCTGCACGGTAACCATAAATTCACCTCCAAAAGCACAACACTGTGGCTTCATGTCGTGAAAACACCTCACTATCATCAGCATATAAACACCAGACATGGATATAAAGATGCCACAGTCGGATTTACGCCATTTTGTTTCTTGTGTTTGCGTGTATATGCGCGTTTAAGTTATATAAACCATATAGCAATAGAAACCCGGTGGACTTCTCCTCAATGGAAGGCTGATTAATAATAATTAAAAAAAAACATGCACGAGGCTGTATTGTTGTTTGATTGAAAATTGGTGTTTGGCTAATCAGAGGGTCGAAATGCGTCGCGTGCCTCCATAAAGCATTTCACATTCGAGTTGTGAACCTCAAACTCGCCCGTTCCATTTAATATTACTCCTGATTCATGAAAAATCAACACATTTAAGCCCCTCTTGTTTTCACTTTCTTGTGGCGTGAGACACGTCACGTAGCTCCCATATTGTGTAACCCGATCCACGACTATTTATTCATACACACACTCACACGCGCGTCTGAAACCCTTTACATTAACTGTAATTTCAGAGCTTCTTAATGTGCAATTCCTGCTGAAAACTTGAAATTGCGAGGGGGGAATAGCGGTTGGGAATCAGTCATGGAGCCTCCAGTCCTCTAAAGCATCCAAACATGTTATCCTTCCGTTTTCTAGAAGTTTTGGGAAATTATATGGATCACAACCGCCACAGATTCTCAGTTGATGTGGTTGGTTTGTTCACTGCCATTTTATGTCGCATCCGGTTGTAAGGTTGGGTTTTAAGAAATAAAACTAATCCACTGGGAGCTCAACTTAAAAACACCACCACCCGAATCCAAAGGTTTCGGGGACAATTAGTCGAGTTTTCACGCGTGCCCTGGTTTCTAAAGCATTAACAAAACTATCATCCTTGAGGCCAAATTCAATGTCACAGTGATGCGGTAATGCAGCTCACCATGTGGCCTTGTTCAGTCAGGGAGTTATATGTGCGAGTCTTTATTTGTGTGTCAACAGATTAAGTTAGCCTCGAAAGGGGGGAAAAACCGAGTCGAAAGTGTCACTTTTAAATCAAAAGGCAACAACACCCTTGGTTTTTTAATTAATCTAGTTTCCTCGGTGAAATAATAACGGTTTCATAAATAAATAACAACATTAGCTGAATCTATGTTAGCTTGGGTTACTAGACCAATTTCCATCTCCGACACTGAGGATTATTCCCCCATCCGACACCTCAAATTATGGCTAGACACAAGTACAGCTAGCAACCAACATGTAAACTTATTACGAGTTGGAAATTCTCTTACACAAGGACACTTTTATGGTGTATTCATCGCCTAAATACTTCCACCCTACGGTTTTCCTCGAGCTATAACACAGGCGTTCATTTCATTCGTGTTGTAGCTTAATAATTCAAAACAATACAACCCAACACATAACTATCACCTGCCGTTTTCCAGGTGATTATTTCTAAACAATTAACGGCAATAAAACTCAACATACAGGGGGGAAAGCTTCATCTGAAAGTTTAATCCCATTAGCTATCGTTACCTTTATGGTAGCTAGCATATCCAGGGTAGTTATTTGCTCTAAGCCTCTAACTAGCAGCCAAACAATCTTGCTAGTCAGTCACATCATCTTACATTCATTGTAGCTATTCTCACAAGCAAGTAGGCTACTTTTTTAAAAAAATACTTTATTAACTGCAGACATTGTGCCAGTTTAGTTCTTTACATATGTGTGCAGAATGAATTCATAACTAGCCTTAGCAACCAGGTCCCTATAGATGAAACACACAAAGCAATACAGCTGGATTAGCTACAGTGCTGTCACTGCGCCGCCATGTTGAAATTTTTTCCCTTTAAATTGAGCACCCGAGCCTGCTAACTACTACCGGAGCCGAGGACTTGATACACAAACCACGGTTGCGGACCAGCTGTGGCTCGGTGCATTAAACTCTGGACACTCACCGGGGGCGGTCGGACTTTACAGATGCCTGTTTTCTCCGCGATCGGTCGAATCTTATTGATAAACGCGAATGGATCGGCGAATTCCTCCCAGCTGGGTTCGAAGACCGGGCACTCCGGAGGCGGCTTAAACTCGTCCGGCCGAGGCTGGCTCATGGTCCAGATTCTGAGAGACACGGGTCGCTCGGTCGGGACAGACAGTTGTTAGGATCGGCCACTGCGATCAGTGTCCCCTGATAGTCCCGCGCCTGATTCCTACTTAGTCGAACAATCACTATCAACACAGGATGGCTGGCTCAGTCAAACACACACACACTGAGAAGATTGTTCTTAGGCACTTACCACATCCGCCTAAAAAACTAGATACCCAGCAATCCCGCAAGAAACACAAATGAGCCCTTTACAGTCCGTAGTATTTTAATCTGGGGTTTCAACTATATGAAATTTCATCTATGTTGATGTTTTTTTACACATATAAAAACTAAGTAAGCGAGCTCTCACATTTAAAAAAATATTACATGCCCAATGCTTTGTGAAAGACACTTGATGTTATCATGACTTACACTGCGGTCAAATAAAAAGAAAAGAAAATATCGTATGTACTTTTTGCTGTGAAGGTTTTCTATTTGCTATAAAATAAAATTAAATGGCTGGGCTGTAATCAACACCACCAGCAAATTAATAAATAAATAAAGGGATGATTAGTCCTTATGTATGGTTAAGAAAGTTAAATGTAAAATTATAAATACATTTTATTATTAAAATTATAATTACACGAAAACCAGCCATGCACACGTTTCATTTGTACTTGATGTTGATATATTTTATAACAGTGACGCAATCCTAGCCTGTGGAGCTTTATTCATTAATTCAAGCCAATCATGTCCTCACACCAACATAGTGTTTACTCGCGCGGATGAATTCATCCAGGTGACAGTTCACGGTGACCGGGACTAGTTCTTTAAATAGACCCAACGAGGCTGCTGATTGGACGACGTTCTTACTATGAGGCTGATGTAGTGGATGGGCGGGTCTTATAGGCAAACACTGGGGGGGGGGGAAGAGGCGACAGGAGTTTCAAAGAAAGCCAGCGTGCAAAACATTAAACTTTTTCGTTGGATTGTAGGATTGGTGGTGTTTGATGTAACCCGATAAAGGTTGTGTGAAGATATGATCGTGGCATTTCTTTTTTATAAACTGTAATAAATATAAAAGTCCTTTCAGGATGTGAGTAACCGTTAATGCCCTGCTTCTTACGCCACAAAGCCGGAAGTGGCAATAGTGAAACTCACCTTTTCAACATGTAGGTTAAAACATTACACACTGCATAGCTTCGAAAAATATGTTTCAATCAGCTGGTAATCGTGTAAAAATATAAAAAGGCATTGGAAATGCAAACAGTGTGTTTACTGTGCAGCTCACATTTCTATTAAAAGACTCTTTTAAAAATAAATAAATACATTTTGGATGGTTAAAACTTCTTAAAGTGGTTTTAATAAAACCAAGCAAGTTAAGCCCACTTTCCTTTGTGTTCACATGGTCAAAGCTCTCACCTAAATTCTTATTTGACAACCAAGGGCAGTTTTGACAAG
Organism: Porochilus rendahli; assembly: GCA_039654305.1. Taxonomy (NCBI): domain Eukaryota; kingdom Metazoa; phylum Chordata; class Actinopteri; order Siluriformes; family Plotosidae; genus Porochilus; species Porochilus rendahli. The sequence goes on along the minus strand of JBCNYG010000015.1, from coordinate 10,025,828 downwards.
TGTGAAATCCTTTACTTTCCTAGCCAGGTGATAGGTAGGCAGGTAAGGTCTGCTGGGCATTTAATGTCAGAAGCAACTGACTCTTCAGGCCGGAGCTTAACCCGGTTTCCAGTGTGAATCGACTAGGAGTCCAGCTCCTCCTGGATGAGATGCTAGTCTATTGTGTTCCCAGTATTTTAACTGATACCCATTTATACTGCTGAGTGGACAGCAGCGTACTGGTGGTTAAAACCTTGCCCAGGGGTCTTAGCATGGTGGGAGTCTGGCAGGATTCAAACTCATGACCAGCACCCTAAAGACTACACTACTGGCCACATAATATGTCACTGAAAGGCACATGGTAAAAAGTGCACTAACACCGGAAACCTTTGCAACAAATTCATCGTGACTGACAACAGAGTCAAGCATAACAACGCACGTCCCTTATAGATACATTGACTTGACTAATGTTTGTATTCAGTTTTCAGCTAGAAAAAGTCATATGTGAGTTTGGTAATCAGGTGTCCACATACTTCTGGCCCTGCGGTTTATGCTCTTGTGCAATAGCACACATATTTGGTTAGCTGCTCTGCGGATGTTGCAGTCTTGCCTTTCTCTTCTGTTTCTTTTCTTTATTTAGTCAAAGCAGCTGATTAGTAGTATAGAGATAACAGATAAACCTGACAAAACTAATACAGGAACACCAGCCACTCTCACTTTCAAAAAAGAGTTTGAGAATGATATATTTCTGTCCTGTGAAGCACCACATAAAAGCAAGTCCACTGCAGCAAAAATTGCCCTTAAGGTGTGGATGAATGTGGGAAAGCATGTGTATAGTGCCCAGGGTTGGACTAGTGTCCTATTCACTCAGGTTTGTCCCCACACCCAGTGTTCCCAGAATAGGTTCTGCCACCCTGAACAGAATAAAGTGGTTGTTTTAGAGCAGAGGTGTTTAATTTTCTATTGAAAGGGCTGGTGTGGGTGCAAGGTTTCATCCGAACCCAGCAGAAGCCACACCTGAGTCTATTGAAAGCAAAAGTGTAGCTTATGTTTGTAATGAAAACCTGCACGCACACCTGTGGTTAATGAATCAGATTGGAGTCCTTGAATGCACAACTCATCTTATCATGCTACCTATGTGCAAAGAATATAACATGTCTCCTGAGGCCCAATCAAGCTGGTCACGCACAGTGAGCAAGAGATAAGTAGAACTGCTTCAGGAGCACTGGCTACTCTGAATCCTTTACACTATCCACACGAGGCACATCAAGAAACATATTTTGAAACTTTATTGTGACTTTGTCAGCCTTATTCAGACACTAAAAAACTTGCCAAAATGTCAATTTCTTCCAGAAAGCTGCTGCCTTCAACCAGTGAGCTGTAGAGTTACGCTGTATTTTTTGTAAGGATCCAATAATTCGAAAGCAGCTTGAACTCAGTCCCGGAGTAAAGATGAGTGATATGGAATGGGCTGTCCTTATCGATCAGAACCAGAAAAGGATGTTCTGTGAAGACTTTACTGACCGAAGATAGGACAAAACTATTGCACACAGAAAATTCTAGAAACACCAATACACAACATTGCGGCAAAAAATAGCGTTGTCAATTCTGAACTCTCAAGAAAAATAGCTAAGCAGTCTAGTACATGACCAATGATTTTGATAGACACCAAGTTCAGATGCCTTTACCTTGAGGCCCGCTATGCTTGTGATATCTCTTTCACTGATAAGAACCAGTGATCTTCCACCTCATGAAGGAACGTAAACTGTCAATTTAATTACAAACTAATGCTGTAAATTTTAAACTTACACTTCCTGTGCACAGGTTACCCTGGATGACTTTAATGTGGCAATAAATACAATACTGATCAGTACAACTGATGGAAAGTGCATGTTACCCATGATTCTCTTACTACTCACTTTTAAATCATTTTCCAATATTTCAGCAGTGTTTTTAATACTCCTGGTAATAGCACACACACACACACATATATACACACACATGCATACACACACCTCAGTTTGGACGATTAATCACGGTCAAATCTTTCATTTTAAGCATATAGAGAAAAAAAAAAAAAGAAAAAAAAAAAAAAATAATTGGGGGCACCCAGTATTTCTGGAAAAGTTCATAGTACGGTACCATACCTTGCCTATCAAAAAAAACTGTTTACTCATTTTGTCCAAATTGTTCAAAAAGTACACAACTTTGCTACAATGCTAAGGAACCGTACCAGGAAAAGTATGAAATGTGCATGTTGATATGCCCAAATAATTTAGGGGTGTTTGAATATTACACAGGCACTGTAATATAGCTGAACTCCATCTTGGGATGTTGCAGAGTTGTCACTTAATTCATAAGGGTGTGTTTATACCTGAAATATTACAGAAGCTAATACTTTAGTACATTAAAATAAGGGGCTACAAGGATTTACTGAAACATGACTTAACCTTTTACATACATGTCGTGCTTTGCTGGCTATCCAGTGTCACAATGTGCTACTGTCATTTGTGAAACACATTTGTGTGAGCAACAGCATGCAAAACAAAAGGAAAACCCCCATATCATTTAAAAGGGAATTTATTTAGGAAGATTGCACAGTTGGTAGAAACATACCCATATGGACAGGTAGCAGTGTTAAGAGAAATACCAAATAAACCAAAACATCTTTGGTAATCCGGTAAAGTTATCAATGGAATGAAATAAGCACTGACTTTAGAACAGAACAGAATACAGAGAAAAAAAGACAAACATTATCTCCCTTTCTTTCAGGATAACTATGGCAACAGAAGAAAGTGCTTCTACCACCAGTCTCCTGGAGATCAATACTCTTCTCCTTCCTCTTCATCTTCAACAGACTCTGTGCCAACCTCTTCATAATCTTTCTCAAGTGCAGCAAGATCCTCTCTGGCTTCAGAGAACTCACCCTCCTCCATGCCCTCACCTACATACCAGTGCACAAATGCACGTTTGGCATACATCAGGTCAAACTTGTGGTCCAGACGTGCCCACGCCTCAGCAATGGCGGTGGTGTTGCTCAGCATGCACACAGCTCTCTGCACCTTTGCCAAGTCTCCTCCAGGAACCACTGTAGGAGGCTGGTAGTTGATGCCAACCTAGTAAGAGGGGGGAAAAAAAAAAAAAAAAAAAACAAACAAAAAAAAAAAAACCCCAACCGAACTCAGCGTCAAACAATTTTAAAAACTGTAAAAAACCCCCACCACG
>JBCNYG010000015.1:10010905-10022524 GCA_039654305.1 Porochilus rendahli | reverse complement strand
GGAACCCGTTGGGGGGGGTTGGGGGTGGGTTCAACTTGGGAAGGGGGGGGAAAAAAAAAAAAAAAAAAAAAAAAAAAAAAAAAAAAAAAACCACAACCGAACTCAGCGTCAAACAATTTCAAAAACTGTAGAAACCCCCCCCCCCTTATTATTTCAAAAAGAGGTTTTGAAATAACAAAAGAGTACACCAGTTAACCATTTCCTTACCTTGAATCCAGTTGGGCACCAGTCCACGAACTGGATGGACCGTTTGGTCTTTATGTTGGCAATGGCAGCATTTACATCTTTAGGTACCACATCACCACGGTATAGCATACAGCATGCCATGTACTTGCCATGGCGTGGGTCACACTTTACCATCTGATTGGATGGCTCAAAGCAGGCACTTGTGATCTCAGCAACAGACAGCTGCTCATGGTAAGCCTTCTCAGCAGAGATGATTGGTGAGTAGGTGACCAAGGGGAAGTGGATTCTCGGATACGGCACCAGGTTGGTCTGGAACTCTGTCAGATCAACATTGAGAGCACCATCAAAGCGTAGGGACGCAGTAATGGAAGAGACGATCTGGCCGATAAGACGGTTTAGATTGGTGTAGGTTGGTCTCTCGATATCCAGGTTGCGGCGACAGATGTCATAGATTGCCTCATTGTCTACCATGAAGGCACAGTCTGAGTGCTCCAGCGTGGTGTGTGTGGTGAGGATCGAGTTGTATGGCTCCACAACAGCAGTGGAGACCTGAGGTGCTGGATAGATGGCAAACTCCAGCTTGGATTTCTTGCCATAGTCAACAGACAGGCGTTCCATTAGCAAGGAAGTGAAACCTGAACCAGTACCACCACCAAAACTGTGAAAGATTAGGAATCCTTGGAGGCCGGTACACTGGTCAGTCTATAAATTAAAACGGGGAGAAGTGCATGTCCATTACCCAAACATGCACAACAAATGAAATCCAAGTATCAAGACCAAAAATGAAGTTTTCTGGACTTACCAGTTTACGGACACGCTCCAAAACCATGTCAATGATTTCCTTGCCAACAGTATAGTGGCCACGGGCATAGTTATTAGCAGCATCTTCCTTACCAGAGATGAGCTGCTCTGGGTGGAAAAGCTGCCTGTAGGTGCCACTCCTCACCTCATCTGTTTAAAAACAAACAAACAAAAAAAAAAACCACATCGCAAGTTACAACCCTACACTCTTTTTTAAGGGACTTCAGAAGAAACATCGTAGAACAAAACAAAGATTTACTGCCTTGATCCATGCTTTATCAAATATCTATTTTTATAGGTTCTAAAAATGTCTATCCAATTTCTTGTGCCACTGCTCATGCCAACTTACCGATGACTGCAGGCTCCAGATCCACAAACACAGCTCGTGGTACATGCTTCCCAGAGCCAGTCTCACTGAAGAAAGTGTTAAAGGAGTCGTCCCCACCACCAATGGTCTTATCGCTTGGCATATTGCCATCAGGCTGGATACCATGCTCTAAGCAGTACAATTCCCAGCATGCATTGCCAATCTGCACACCAGCCTGGCCAACATGGATGGAGATACACTCACGCTGCACATACACACAATGAAAGAAAGAGAAGACAGTTAAAATGGCTGCTTACCCACCACAGTGGGCTCCAGGTCCACAAATATGGCCCTGGGTACATGATGACCAGAGCTGCCTGTACTGAAGAAAGTGTTGAAGGGGTCCTGACAGGAATTGGGCAGTGATGTAGTTTCCTGCAGCAGACCGTCAGGTCCAACACCATGCTCCATACAGAAGAGCTCCCAGCATGCGTTACCTATCTGAACACCAGCTTGGCCCACATGGATAGAGATGCACTCTCGCTGTAGGCCAGTAATAGCAGCAATCAAAGTATGCTAAAATTCAACCCTCTTCTTTTGATGTCTACATTCTTTCAAGTACAGTTCTTCACCTACACATAAATTCAAATATTTAACGTTACAGATAGAGGCAACAAAAATGCAAGGGTACAAATCTACAGCAAGGACATGCCAAAGCCCTGAGTCACAGAGGGTATGCCAAGAACAATAGGTCACTAGCACACCTTCCACAGCATTATTTAAAAGAGACTGGAAAAAAAACTCTACCAGAGGGGCTTACAGTTGAACTTCATTCAAGGGCTACAATTCAATAAAGTCTAGAGTAGGAAGAGCATCAAACATTGCGTGTATCTCTATTCATATTTCAGGAGTATTCAACACTGATCAGTGATCAAGATTATTTGAATTCCTTAATCAAGTCGAAACATGTCTAACAGGGTTGCTTCTGACCTGACAGGCAGGACTGTTAACAAATCCAAGGATTACAACAGTTTTCATATTCAATTCATGATTTACCATAAATGTACCAATTCACACTAATTTTGCAAAGTAAAAGGACAAAATGTTAGTGTCAGCATAGACTACCAACATGATTAGTACAATAATGGTTTATCATCTGTGGATAAATGTGTTCGTATACATGAAATAAAACCTGGGATTACTGATGGGGATCAATCCAGATTTTGGGGGGAAAGTCAATAAATGGGCACGTGTAGAGTCCAGAGAAAGGAAAGCACAAGCGTGAAATGAAGAAGACAAAATGAAGGACGATGGTAAAGGAGCGCGTGGCGCACATACAGGCACGGCTGGTACATTAAATCTTCACTTCCTTCTCATAACGCTGAAATACTGTTCGAGAGGACATTAATGTTTTTAAAAAAAAAAAAAACACTAGAACTAATTTTATACACACCATTCGTACCTCTGTAAGGTGTAAGATTAGACTCGACGCTGGGGGCAAAGTCTCTGTTCACAACGGGTCGGTTTAAAATGGGTGACGGGAAGAGAGTCGGTGGAAAGAGGCACACCTCACACCACAGCAGGTAAAAAAACCCCGAACTTTCAAAAAACCGGGCAGTCATTTCTGAAGTGGCCTTTAAATTTACCAACAAACTAAATTCGAAAATTTTCAGCTTTTGATTTAAATATTAGTCATAAAAATTTTACTTTACTTCTTATATTTTTACAGTACAATATTGGTAGCTTAGAGGAGTTAGGGAGTATTCGGGTCAACGTATAATTCAAATACTCATAGGAAGTTTATTCTTTTATATAAATGAGAGGGGGTAGGGGAAAAACAACCAAAAAGCACGTTAACCGAAAACTTTGTCCTGGCTGTACCCCTTTTCTCCACGGTGTGGAGGTTCCCCCCCGCCCCATCCTCCAATCAATCCCCTTACCCAAGGGCCTGAACCATTCCGTCAACTCCTCCACTGAACCACATCAACTCAAAGGATTTAATCAAATAAACTCAGTTGTACAGCACAACAGAGCTCTCCATCGGCATTACTGTTCAAGTCACGACGAGGTCAAGATAAAATCCTATGAATAGATATAATTCTACTTTAAAGAGACCGTTTAAAATGAGAAGTTTATATAACGAGGTATGGTAATGTATATTTAATATCCTGTGGTGTCGTGAGGAAGTTTAGGCCTCACCCTAAAGTCAGTTACTTTTGGCGCCTTTTCTGCCTCGAGTCAACATTTTAAAAATCGAACAAGAAACGGTTGTTAGACAAAAACAAGCTTACCATTTTGGTGACAGTTAGGAAAAATTCTTTCGAAAACTTAAAAAAGTAAAAAAGGAGAGATTTGTGGCTCCGTTGACTGCAGACGCGCTACGTGTCTCCGCCAACACAGCAGTGTAAAAAACAGCGCGCGCGGTCAGCTTTTATGTCCTGCGCGCGGAGATCTCTACTGCGCATGCGCGTTGTAAACTCACAAGGCACCGTCTGCTCGACTCACTATTGACGAAGGCAAACTACACTTTTTAATGACATTTGCACAATATCGAAAAAAAGAACGAACGAAAAAAAGATTCTTGAATACACTGATTTATCTTCTAAACCTCGCCTAAACAACAATTTAAGGCAAATTCAGGGCTTTAATCAAACAATTAGGTAGTTTTATTTGAAGTGGCGGTTCAACTGGATTTCACGTTTCCTTAGACCCCCAGAAAGGTGTTTACTTTTCCTGAGATTATTCTTTTTAAACGAGCCAATCAGAAGCTTACTCTGAATGGCGCTATAGGAAAAAATGTCACACCCACATGCAGCTCATACACAAACTTTTGTCACAATGTTGGAAGCAGACCTTTGTATAGGATCTACTTTATGTGCCAAAGATTAGAGTAGAAGAATTCAAGGGGACTGCAGAAGACCGTGTCCACAATTTAAGGATAAACTTGAACTGTGGCGGTACCACATTCCTCCTCTCCCAGCCTCAGTGCCTGACTTCACCAACGCCACACAGGCTCAATTCAAAACCTGGAGAAAAAATCTTTCCACACCAGTGGAGGTTGTTAGAATATCAAAGTCAGGAACACATCTGGAAAAGAATAGTTTTGGAAATTGTAAAGTTGGTCCCATCCAGGTATTGTACTAATCTCGTGTTTGTACAGTTAAAAGCGGTGCCACGGGAGTCGCAGCTCTTCCCTCACAGTAGCATCTTTTTTGGCAACAAACTTGGATCATCTGCTGAGGCTGGACATCTTGCCACATACTAATCCCCTTATTCAACAATCACTTGACAATTAAAAAAAAAGACAGGACTTGATTAATTTAAGTGATGTTGATAACTTATAGGAAGGATTATAGAAAGGGAAATTTTCACAGAAGTATTTCACCATTAAGATGGCCGATCATGGTCACAGTTCCATCTTTATGTGTTGGGTGACAACTGTTATCTCCACTGCTGTATGACATCTCTAAAAATAACTGGTGAAGTCAACAGGCCGTGAATGCAGTAGCAACATACTAATTAAACTTATAGGAGGAATGTGGGGCATCTCAAACATTTCTAGTTGTTAAAGACAATCAGTCAGAAAATGTAAAAATAAATTTAAAAAATCCCTTCAACTGACAAATGTATTCAAAAAGATTTATCGAGTAGTTTTTCTATGGTGGCTTAACACATCAACATCAGTAATATATTTAATTGACTAAATGAATTTTTCCTAAAAGGAAAAATCAATAGACACACACTAGTGACCTTTACCATACACATGCGTACTCTGACATGGAGCCTGGACAAGTTCATGTTAGTACTCTGCTCTCTTATAACTGCATGCTGTGGTCGACTAAGAAAAAAGTTTTACGTGTTCAGTGTAAGGTAAAGGTGAAAGTCCTTTTTGCCTTTAAGCAGTGCAGTCACTTCCTGAAACACAACATACAAATCCTGCTCAGGGCTCTCATGCATTTGCATGGGGACTTTAATGAGAACAAGGTGATGTACAGACATTTTATTACACTTGGTAGTAAACTATTCAACTTACAGTTAGGTCAGTCCTGGCACCATACACATCGCAAAACATTAAACAACAGCAAATGTTATTTGGTCACTCATAAAAATGAGCATATATTTAAGATATCTGTTTAACAAACATTTAAGTAAATCCATACATTCATTCAGGTTCTTATTTAATCTTAAAAAAATAAAAGGCTTAATACACAGTACGTACATGATGGTGATGCTGAACGTAATCCCAGTTTAAAGGTACACACTGAGTAACATGTCCTCCCATATAATTTTATCCTTAATTGCCACCATCTTGTTAAACAACAAAGCAGACTATATAACTGGAAAATAATTCAAAATGTTCTTTACTTTAAAACAAAAAAACAAACAAACATCCGCACTTCTATTAGTATAAATATTTTCTTAACATTTATTCTTTACTTATTGATTTCTTTTTTAGCATTACTTATATTATTTTTCACTTACTGTACCTTTAAAATCTGAGGCTAGTTGTATGGATTTCAGTTCTCTTATAGTATAGACCAAGAAAGAAGAAAAGGATGGTGAAGACGTATTGGTGCCACGATGGAATCCGTGTACACTGTCCAATCAGAAGCAATAACGTCTTTGATTCCAATCCCAACATGTCCATATTTTCACTCATACCTTGTATTCCTTTGTATAAAAGCCAGGAAGCCTGTGGTGTAATGTATTGAAATATTTGCCCACACGGGCTATAAGGTATAAAAGCAGCGAATGCTGAAGTGCACAATAGTGTTTTTCTGCATTTTTAGTCTTTCACACATTAGTAATTTAAAATATTGCACTTCGTAGACTTCATCCACATCGAACCTCAATGATAATCTCAGACACCACAGAACCACGGGGTAAAGGATGGAGGGTGCAAACATTTTGGAGTACGACACAGTGTGCCCATCAAAAACATGGCAACACACCTAGGTTCTGAAGTTAATAACATAATGAAAGGGATATTCATCTGATCTGTGTATCCAAGTTGCTTCCTCCTCCATGCTAACACATGTGGCACATAATCATGGCAACACAGTCGACCAGTCACAAGCGGTAGCTGCCAATCTATACTCCAGAAACCAATCCCGGTGAATATTTGCCTGCATAGTGTCTGGCAGCCATGCCTTCATTTCTCTCTGAGCACACAAACACCTGCATCACAGCGCTGCGTAGCCATGGAGGTCACTACCTCCCAGCTGTCCAGTACCGGGTCATAACATTCAATACTGCTGAGCAGGGAGTTGCCATCATACCTGTTAGTCAGTGAAAATAATGCAAGTGATGTTTAGTATGACAGAACTTGTACTATGATAACAAAATAATAACAGGAGATAGCACACATTATTTTAATTATTCTATTGATAGATCACTATTGCAGCTGCATTACGTACAGCATATGTTATATGTATGTACTACACATTACATTCTACACACTTTCTGATATTGGACACGAGGAAACAAACTAATCATAGCTCTTACCCTGCAATAGCGTAGAGTCGTCCCCTAAGCACGGTGGCTCCAACATAGCAGCGTGGAGTGGTCATGGGTGCCACAGTAGTCCAGTAGTCTGTCCGGATATTATACACCTCTACAGAGGATAGGTGAGCCGTGCCATCGAACCCTCCAACTACATAAATGTGGTCATTTAGCAGAGCCACCCCTGCACCTGTAACACAAAATACAAACAATGCAAGGGTTACAAATGTGTCTGATAATGCGAATAAACCATTAGAGTGTTGCAAACGCTAACCTGAACGTTTGTTGGCCATTGGAGTTACGTTGGTCCAGTGACCAGTATGTGGGTCATAGCGTTCCACGGAATTAAGGATGTTCAAACCATCATAACCACCTGTTATCATACAACAGCAAAATAATTCTAAAAAATACTGTATATAGATGTTTTGTACTGTGTGGGCACTCAAGAATTAAAATGTAATCATCAAGCAAAATAAATAATTTATTCATAATCGGTAATGTTTATAGTGTTAGGGGTCGAGCCAATCCCAGCCGACCCTCGGCGAAAGGCAGGATACACCCTGAATTTACCCCAATTAGTCTAATGTGCATGTCTAATGGGAGCAAACCAGAGCATCCAGAGGACATCCATACAAACACATGGAGAACATGCAAACTCTACACACAAACACCCTCGCCAACTACATGGCTCAAACTCAAGGCCTTCTTCTTGTGGACTTCTAACCACTACATCACCCAAGCAAAACAGTGTGCCATTGTCTTCGGTAATGTAGGCAATGTCCCCCCCGAATCACTCATTATGTATTTATAGAAACGCCAGCCAGGATTGTCTCAGACTGAACCTCTCCACTCTGAACATGCCACGTACCCAAGCAGTAGATGAGTCCACTTGCCACTACAAGCCCAGCTCCCTCTCTGGCTGTTTGCATATCCCCCAGCATGCTCCACTGATCAATGTTTGGGTCGTATCTCTCCATGCTGGTGTGCCGTCGGCTTCCGTCGAAACCCCCAGCCACATAGATCATATCTGAAATGGATACATGGACTCACAGGAGTAAGTTTATATCCTTTAATTATTCATTTTAAATAAAATTAAAGTACACGCTATAGGTTTAAGAAAAACTACTTTATTGCTTTGAGTTATCTGGAGTCATACATATATTATTGCCTCACAAACAGACAGACTTCATTACAAAGCTTCTCACAAATTTCTAGATATCCATTTTCTTGTTTTCGTTTGCAAATAACAAAAGGTGGTTTGTGTAATGGATACCCTATGTATGAGTGCTTTGGGTAATCCCCAAACCAATAACATTCCATGTAGCAATGAGCAACTCACAAAACGTGTTTGGTAGGCAGGCCCAACTGCTAGGTTTACAACCGAATTTTAACTTGTTTCAGTTGTACACTGCAGACCTGTGGTGTAGACTACACTGACTGCAACTTATTATCAGCTTTTTTTTTTAATGGTTTCCTAAGAGACAAAGAAAGACTGCTGCACCTCCTAGCGTAGTTGCTCCAGCCAGGCCTCGTCGAACGTTCATTGTGGCGACAGTGTACCAAACTCCATCTTCATCTGCGGTGTAGTCCAAACATTCGACTGAACTGAGACGTGAACGACCATCGTAGCCTCCAATCACATACACACGGTCATTGAGAGCAACAGTGGCGACATAGCGTCGTTTTCGTGCAATGTTCTGGAATGTTTAGGGGGAATATTTTAAATGATGATCGGGGGCTCCGAATGTAAAATGATTTAGGTCAAGACAATTAGATTTTTTCACAAACAGTAAAAAGCTCTAATTGGATACATCACTGATAAGCTGAATATTTTATATAGCAGAGGAGAAATAAAGCATGGCTTCAAACTAAACTGTAATTTACTCCTGAACCAATTCTCAGTTATATGAATTGACATAATAATAGAAAGACAAACATTTGTTGCGTATATATATATATACACACACACACACACACACACACACATACACACAACACTACAATTTCACTAGCACACTTGCCTTGTGTGCCTGTGGTCCAGAGGTTAAAATTTAATGTAGCCAGAAAGGCACTCCTAATTTAATAGAACCGACAACGTTTCAATATCAAAAAAGCCGTAGTTAATCCCATTATCTAAAACTCATTTTTTGAATGAAATCTTCCATGACAGTAAAGAGCATTTTGAGGCATGGAAGGCTTCTTTGACAAACATTTTCTTTATTTTCACCTTTACTTCCAGAAGAACCTCCAGAAACTCAGGAAATGTTAAATGCAGAGCAATGAAAAGATAATAGTGGAATTTATGACTACAGCTCTGCCTTTTGGCATGCGTTTCCCATGTGAGAAACATAGTGTGGAGCGTTTTAAACTGAAATTTCAATACCTGTAAAGTTTTGACTACATAGTTATAAATCTTGACAAGTTTTAAACCTCTTATATAATTTTATCTATTCTGAAACAGAAACCCTGTTTACAACAAAAACGTGTAATTAATAATAATAATAAAGGCCATTATGTCCTGCAATGGATTCATACAAGTATATAAGCACTCACAGGTAGAAAACTCCACTCCTGGGTTTTTGGATCATATTTCTCCACAACATCAATGGGTGACTGCTGACTGCCAAACCCTCCGATCACCAGCAGCACTTCTTTGGCACCTGAAAACAATTAGTTTCAGCTAGTAGGAAAATCTGTTTAGGTCTGAACACATCAGGACTTGTGCTCCATTCTCAAATAATTTTCTTAACAACAAAATAAAGTTCTGCAATACATCCTGTATGGCCAAAAGTATGCAGACATCACACCCGTATGCTCTTGCTGAAAACCTCATTCAAGACTTAGTTTTCCTTCATACACAGACATTTTATAGCACAGAAACTGAGCAGATCATGCAATTTGGCTTGCATGGTTGTCCTGTGTCTGTCTGGTGTCCAGTTGTGCCCACCTCAGTAAATATAAAAATAATGTGTCAATAATTTTACAATGATCGGCTGTTATGCATCAGTGACTTGCATGAAAACAGGCAGCAACTTAAAAAAAAATAAAAAAATACCTGACTTAATCCAGAGTTCATATAAGGTTCATATACCTTTGCTCAGACTCACACAGAATAAAAAAACTGGCCCATAATGTGGACAATAACTCTTAGCCCATGTGCCATATTATAAACGATATGCTGTCTTTTTAAGCTATAGCACAGAATACAGGGGGTTGGGTGGTATCAGGAGCACAACCTCAATAACTCTATACATTATTTCTGTCTGATTTTCCTTTGTGGTATGAGATTTGGGGAAGGGCTACATATGGGCATGATAGACTGGGGTCAACAAACATTTCGCCAAAATGTATAAAGTATACGTTCGCTGTACGCAAGAAACATCCATCTGAATGATGCAGGGCTTTGTGTGGAGAAGCAGACCTAATCTGGGTTGTGTTCGAGGCCCCTGCATCTCACTGCGCAGTTCTGGCCTCAGGTGAAATTTCTTGGCTTCATCCACAAGGTCTCGGCAGGCTAGGCTACACCGAATAAGAGGCTGAAAATAAATAAATAAATAAAGTTTTTATGAGGACACACCCACCCACACACACACACACACACACACACACAATGTGTATGCATAAAAGAGTTGCAGAATGTAAACCGTTATTGTTACTGCAGAAAATACCAGACAGTGTTTTTGTCAGCATCCTGACTAGTTCCAACTGATAACTGATTCATATCTAGATGTCTTGTACTAGATGTATTATCTATTTATTCTCACGTGTGCTCTTGTTGACAATTATCTAGAAACCAATCATACAGTTAGGGTTTAGAGAGGGGATAGCAAGGAGGAGCTGAATGAATCAGATTTTACACAAATACTTTAATTTTTAAATCAACATATTGGTCCATATTGATACTGACGTAATGTTGACACTGCAGTTAACAAGAGTACGCATTCCAAATACTACACACAGCGCTGCGTAATGGTTGTACAGGTTAAAATTAAATAATTTTCATTAATAATAATAAGTTTCAATTAAAACCAGTAGAGAAGCACTACCCATGTTCACATCATGAACATGACTATTTGGTGCTCTGGTTAGGTTTTACATTTGGCGTGTTTATTTTCTGTTGGAGGATATTGATTCCATTTAAGAAGCTAATTGTTCATTTGTGTCCTGACCTCTCCGACACTATTACACTTTCTCTATCAGTAACCACTGCACTAGGTGCCTATAATACATACCTTTACCATCAATATTCACTTTGGGGAAAAAGTGTGCGCAGTAAAAATAGGACAGCAGGAATTGGTGGAGAGGATTAAAATACTGCAGCAAATACTGACCTCAGAATCAATGACATCAGTGATGTAGCGTGGCGTGAGCAAAGGCATGCGCACAAATTCCAGCATGTCTGACAGGTATGGCTCTCGTTCTTTCCTGTTGTGCTTCACCCAATTTAACACCGCCTCAAACACTGGTTCTTCAGAGTCCACCTATCACACACACACACCAACCAAACTGAAGTAAATGTACCAACATTGCTGAGAGAAACATTCTAAAATCCCTGCCACAATTTGACTCCAACTGCTTCACTCTCAGACATACCTGTGAAAAGGTCACAGGTGGAACTGACTGAAGTCAGCGGACTTGTAAACAAATCTTAACACAAAGCAGCAGAGCATAACTGTTTTACCACTAACTTTTCTGTGAAACAATGAAAACCAGATCTTAGCATGTACAAGTCTCATGTTTTCAGGATGTCCAATATACACACATAGTAATAGTCATATGGTGAAACAAAACCATATTTAACCTTTAACCCTTAATAGGCCACG
>JBCNYG010000015.1:9961953-10000330 GCA_039654305.1 Porochilus rendahli | reverse complement strand
TATATTTCAGCAAACTGTGTGTAGTCTAGTCTCAGTATGTTTCACAGTTTGAACCGTTTTATTTTTAATTTTTTACCAGACCTTCCACAAAATAATAATAATAATAATAACAATAATAATAATAATAATAAATTAGGAATTATTGAATTAGGGAGCTCTGTACATTGCTAAAAAGTGAAGGCTTGCAGAAGAAGACAGCCAGAGATCTCTGCAAACTGAAATGCTATTCTTAAAATGTCCATAAATTTACACAATTCAGTTTATTTATTGTTATGACCAAATACAGATACTTATTAATAATAATAATACAATAATAATAATAAAAAAATATTCCACATTAGAGCTGAAGCCCAAGACATCAGGGCAGGTATATACATGTGTACTGAGAAATTCTTGACACATGGTTGTGGCAGGTATTTATTATTTATGCTTTTTGTACTGTCCTGTATGTGTTTGGGTGGGAAATGTAATTTTTGTGGGATGAAAAAAACCCCATGGAGACAATGGCCACCTCTGCCATTCTCTTCAGCTGGTGTACTTCATGTGTCAGATTGGTATTTTGTGTTTAGGTGTTTCGGAGGTTGTATGTATTTAGTTTGGTGACGTCTATAAGATGTGTATGATTTTGTTTGTTGATCAGTGTGCCATCAGCTCTGTTATGGTGGTTTCTGTGTGTAAATATGGTTCGGTCATAGAAGGTAAGTTTGTTGGGCTTTTTACACCCGAGCCAACTGGCTGATCAGGCCGGAGCTTTTCCGTAGTGTGAAGTGCCACATCTCCTCTCAGTATTTTTTACTCATACCCATTGGACAAAGGCACACTTGTGGTTAAGAGCACTGTGAGGGGTCCTTAGCACTGTGGAGGGTCTAACGGAGATTTGAACCCACAACCTCTCAGTCATGAGCCCAGCACTCTAACCAGTACACCAACGTCTCCACACAGTCATAGTACACCTTACTGTATTGTCCAGTACAGTTTTTATTGAGTACGCATTTGTATCATGGGGTGAGTGTCCTATTCGTTAATGTTTCAGCGTTAACTCTCAGTGTATGATATATTTCTTGCTATTATTATTATTATTATTATTATTATTATTATTATTATTATTATTATTATTATGCATCAAATGTACACAGTAACAGAAATCATTACATTTTCATTGTTTGATAAAAAATTGCATGATTTCTGTTAGTGTGTAAATTAGTACATATAAAATCATCATAATAATAATTATAATAATGTTATTAAAGAGATACAATTTATAAATGTATTAAACAGAAAATATGCTAAAATTAAATATATCTTTTTTCTATTTTTAAGATACTGCTTTTTAGGAAGCCACTGCATCTGCATCTTTATGTGTTGCTGTTCCTGAAAATACTAGTTTTTTTTTTTTTATGGCCCACGTTAGGACATTCCGCTTTATGTCATAGTGGTAATATGTTTTTAATTTTATATTCTTTTTTAAAAATACATAGGACCCACCCTGTCTTATCTCCTTTCTTACTCAATATGTTTTCTGCTTAGCATAATTTTAGGGCACAACCCTGGTTACGATGAAGGGGAAAAGACCCCATGATAACATGTGGGATTCAGAGTAAATCACAGTATTGCATTAATATTATTGCTCTAATAAGAACATACAGTGGGTATAGAAAAGAATCACCCCCTTCAAAATATTCACATTTCTTTCAGTTATATTTAGCTCAGTGCAAATTATAACAGCTATGTGAAACATTAAATACCACCAGTTCAGAGAGGGGTACATTAAAAAAAAAAAGTCAGTACTTTGTGTAATCACCTTTTGCTTTGATTACAGCAATGAGTCTGTTTTTCTCTACAACATTTCCATGTCTGAACTGTACATTATTTGCCCACTCCTCTTTAAAGAGCTGGTTAAACTCAGTCATACTGGATGGTGACATTTGATGGACTGCAATATTCTAGTCCTCCCACCAACTTTCAGTAGGGTGTAACGAGACCATGCATAGACATTCACCGTTTTCTTCTTCAGCCACTGTGGGGTCAACTTTGCTGTGTGTTTTGGGTCACTGTGATGTTGGAAGGCGAACCTTCTTCCCATCGAAAACTTTCTGGCAGAGGTCAATAAGTTTCACTCATGAGTTTGACGGTATGTTGTCCTATCCACTTAACTGCTTTAAAACTGACATAGACTTATTAGTAAACAGGTTCTTCCTCGCTTTTCCATTCAGCCCGATAGAGAAGGCCCTAGTAGTGGCAAACTCCACTTTGATTATGAACTTCATTGTGCTCCCTGGGACTAATAGAGCCTTTTAAAAAAATTCTGTCCATCTCCTTACTTGTGCCTGTCAAACATTATCTCTGAGATATTTTGACAGTGCCTTGCCACCCATAGCTGATTATTTCATTTCAGTTGTACCTCCAAGCACTGGTAGGCTTTAGGAATAGCTGTTTTGATGCTAAACTAAATAATTTGATTATAGATGGAAGCCAATTAACTTGATATGCAATGGAGAAGGTGATTAGTTGTACCTGATTGATTGCATTTTTTAGGAGGGGGGTGATCCTTCAACCATCTCAGTAATTGTTTTTTTTTCCTGAACGGTTGCTATTATATAATTCTTTTGGCTGTTATAAGTTACACTGAGTAAATACAGCAGGAATATTTTTGCAAAGCATGAAAATGTGAATATTTTAAAGAGGGTGATTCTTTTCTATACCCACTATTCTAGCATTGTACTACAGACAGCTTTGTTCAAATTATTCAATTATTTTTTACACTGGTGCACTGATGCAGGAGGTCAAATGTTTGTACATTTTTAAAAAAATATATGTGTCTTACACATTATTTTTATAACCCTTAAATACAATAAAAACATTAGATGTTACAAAAATTATGTGTAGTACACAATGTTCCAGTGAAACAAGAAATCTGCTGTGCAAGGAAATACTTTACTTGTTTGCACAGCTGATATAGGACATTCATCCAGAACATCCTGTTTCTCTAGAAACCGTGGGTACCTACACAGTACATACTTACTGGTCAGTTTAATAGGAACACCTGAACAACCCTACTCATTCATACAACAAGTCAAGTTGTGTGCTTGAACGTTTTTCCATTCTTAAACTGTCTTGCCTTGGTGAGCCTTTACCCACTGTAACCCCCGTTCTTGGTTGACAGAAGCGAAACCTGATGTGGTTTTCTGCTGTTGTAGCACATCCGCTTTAAGGTTTGACATACTGTGCAATCTGAGCTGCCATTTTGCTCACCACGGTTGTAAAGAGTGGTTATTTGAATTTCCTGTCAGCTCAAAACCAGTGTTATCATTCTCCTCTGATCTCTCTCTCTCTCTTTCTCTCTAGTCAACTAGACGTTTCCGCCTGCTTCTTCGTTTCTGCTGCTCAATGGATATTTTTTTAGTTTTCTGCATTAATCTGTGAAATTCAAGAGACTGTTGTGTGGAAAAATGCCAGGAGATCAACAGTGTCTGAATAAAATCCTCACATCGGCCCATCTGCCACCAGCAGAAATGTCACCATCAAGGACACTGAGACCACATCCCTGATCTTACTTCTGGTGTTTATGTGCTTTAGAATCCTGTTATTTCAATTAAATTTCATTGCAATTTTTATTTATAAACCAAAAATATATGAACATATATAAAACAAATCCATTTTTTAAGTGCTATAATTTGTAACTTTGAACCTAATGAGTAAGGCTATGAGAATGATGGCTAGAAATCCCTCCCTGAGACCCGTCCTCCTTTGGGTGACAGCAGATAATTAAAAGAGTTTGGAGAGGGACGGGCACCACCAGACATCTCAGCCCTTGATACATCACACACGTGATGCCACAACAAACCCCTTTGATGGTTACGAGATAATTATTAGTAGTAAAAAAAAAGAAAGAAAGAAAAAAAAACATTCTGTTCTATTACTAGATATATAAACAATGAAGAGCACGGGGCACTCAAATTTTAGGTGAGCAAAGGTATAGGAAAAGAGGGTCTCAAAATAAATGAAAGTAACTAACACTTATTATTCGGTTGCTTGCTTGCAAT
Source organism: Porochilus rendahli (assembly GCA_039654305.1). NCBI lineage: Eukaryota > Metazoa > Chordata > Actinopteri > Siluriformes > Plotosidae > Porochilus > Porochilus rendahli. Next base: position 9,996,287 of record JBCNYG010000015.1, on the reverse strand, counting down.
GACTGCATCAAGCCCTGTGACATCACCAGACTGTTGCATTCCTTTACTGTGACGCTTTTTCCTAATTTATACCACAGCTTCTTTGAGTTGTTTGTTTTAGGGGATTTCTCTCTTCTCTCTCCTCCTCAGGATGTGAAATGCATTGTAAATTGGATTAAGGTGTGGTGAATTATTTGGCCACTGTTAAACCTTCCATTTCTTGTGATGGCAGAGCTGTTGTTTTGTGTTTGGGCCGTTGTCTCTAAATTAACAGATACAGCGTTTCTAATGATTTCTGAATGAATTCTGCTGATACTAGTGAGCCTGCTCAGCAGCTTTGTAAGACCAAGTCATGACTCTGCCTCCGTCAATGCTCGACTGGTTGTATGTTTTAGACCATGAGCAGAACATTTCGCCATACTTTGGACTTCCCGTCACTTTGGTAGAGGTTAGTCTAGGTGCCGGGAAATTAATCAGTCATCTCTTTTTTTTTTGCCAATTTCAATATGGCTTTCCTGGCGCTATATTTCCGTTGTCCAAGTCTTCTTTCGAACAGTGGATCATGGCTAGGACTAGGCAATATATCAGTAAATCATCACATTACGATAGGACCATTCATAAAATCAGATATCGGAATATCGTGATTCATCAGAAATATCACCTTTCCTAGGGTGGCACGGTGGCATAGCGATTACAACTTCTGCGTCACGCCAAGAAGGTCCTGGGTTCGAGTTCTGGGTTCATGTTTCTATGTGGAGTTTGCATGTTCTACCAGTGCTTATGTGGGTTTTCTCTGGGTGATTAGTTTTTTCCCCACAGTCCAAACACATTCAAATTAGACAAAATGGCTTTTACAAATTGCCTCCAGGTGAGAGTGTGAATGAGAGAGAGTGAGTGTGTGTGTGTGTGTGTGTAGGCCCTGTGATGAACTGGCAAGCTATTCAGGTGTACCTCAGCTTTGCCCAGAGCCTGCCTTCCTGCGAGCTAGTGGGCTTAAGCGTTTCGGGATATGAATAAAAAATATCTCCAGGCAAACAATATCTCTTTAGGCATTACCATGATATTTCTAAAACTGGCAGCATTATCCACTATATACCGTGATATATATATCAATAAGCCCTAATTTAAAGCAAAATATGTATGAGATCATCACATTTCACTTAGCACTACAGTAGACCTTCGTTTACTTAGATTTTTATACATGTTTAGATTGACTGCTATGAAAAATTACTAACAATGATCAGGTTTTTCCCATATCACTCAGCCCTAACTGTGACACATTCACTGCTGCCCTGGGAAGTTTGTTAGCTATGTCACAGATTGTTGTTTAGAGCTTTCTTCACAGATTTCACATATTTTTTGTTGTTGTTTTTTTTTTTTTGCTTGTTTCAGTCATTAACTGCTATTGTTTTCCTTGGCTGACTTATTCGATGTCCGGTTATTAGTATGCCAGTGTTTTTTTCCCCGGTCGGGACATTCCAAACTGTCGTCTCATTCATCCTTTCATGTGAAACCCAAATGTCTTCAGTGTATAACAAGGCAAAAGAATTGGCCTTGCTGGCAAAATACTTTCTGAGGGGACTTTGTGTATATACACTGTACAGTTACCAGCACTTAAAAAAAGGAAAGCTCTTCATAATAAGAGAAAGCACTTACTGAGGCACATGCCAGGATTCCTAAGAATCCTACTTTCTGAACCATGTTTTGTACAGCAAGTTTTGCTCTTGTTGCAAAGTCCTGCAAAAAAAACAAAAAACCCATTTATATTATATAAAATTGCACAGTGTTTACTGTTAAAGTGTCTTAAATAACAGAACCAGCTTCCTCTAGGATTCTAAGAATGCAGTTATACTTGCTGAAATATACAATCACAAGTCATTTAAAACTGACAGCCTTTCTGATGGATGTCTAAGAAAAGCATATATGTAGCTTTTATCATTAGCTGAAATCATTAGGTAATTTATCATTAACACAATTTTTCTGAAAATGTAGACAGGACAAACAGATTTCTGAGAGAAAGTATGTTTCCTGAATGTTGAGCAATGAAGTCACTTCAGGCGAGACAAAAAAAAAAAAAAAAAAAAAAGAACCGCTTTCAGAGTACAGTGTGTTCAAACAGATGACTGAATGAAAACGTTTATTTTAGACTCTCAAGCCAGCCGGTTTTGGGGAGCAGAACTTTGCTGAGGCGGCATCTGCTGAAAGGTACCACAGTGAATCCTGCTTTAGGCATTTAACCAATTAAAATACTGCCGGTGAAAGGAACAGTCCACGTGAGGTCCACTCAGACACTAACGGCACATAATTAAAAGGAAGCTCTCATTATGACTCACTCGCTGCTCAAAGGGTTTACTGGAAGTCAAGGGAGGGGTTTTCAAAGAAGTGGTCACATGACCAGGAACAGTAAACCACAACACTGAGGTAGTCACTGAGACCTATCAGAAAACTGACAGGATCCAATAACCTGCTGTCTAGAGGGGGAGATTAGCACCTTTATATCCGAGTAAGAAAAAAAAAACACAACGCTGTTGTGGAATGCACTAAAAAGTACTTAATTCCAAGGTGCAAGTTGGCTAAGATGTTTCTATGTTCAATGCACTGCACCACAATCAAAACACATCCAATGACTCATATAGCAAGTTATCTGATGATGCAAAAAGAAGATTATTATAAAGCTATAAAAGGTGAACTGCTTTAGAAAATTCAAAAATGTTATTACCAACAACGTGATCACCCAAGAGTAGTGTTTGCTACTCGGCAATATCAATGTGTCACGCTGAACACATTGCTCACCTGTGCACTCTCTGCTTGTTCCAGCATCTCTTCAAATTCCTCATAGTCCTCATCATCCGGTTCAGCTCCAGAAAGTCGGGCTGCCCGTGCCATGAAATATGGAGGAAGTTCCCCAATAGCAGTACCAGCTCCCTGCACAATGCAAATTTACAAAAAAAGTACTTTTTTGTGCTAGGCCCTAAACAAGAACTCAAAACCAGTTTTAAAATGACTAACAAATAAAATACCCACAAAATGAGTGCTGACATGAATGCCTCCATTCATTGTTAACCATTTAGTAATGTATAAAGGTGTGCAATATGACAAAATATGTCAGCAACAAAAACAAATTGATTTTAAAATGTACACAAAAAAAATATAAAACAGTTACACACACATATATATATATATATATATATGTAAAATGTATTATGTAAAAGGGTTTTACTATTATTTAGTACTATTTTAAAGCTTCAAAACCTTACGAAGCTTACACATACAATATCGCTTTCCATTTTAAAATGAAGTTAGAAATACATAAATATTAATCAAAATTAGTCCAGTTGGTCAAACAAATTTAAGAGTGGTTTTATTTATGATAGTCAAAATCTACAAGTCTTTTTAATTTAATTTAATTTTTTAACTTTACTATAATGGGTCATGTGTTGAAGTTGCTGCAGGCAATGCAGAAAAAAAACAGAAAATGTTTTAGATATCATCTCCTTAACAGAAAATTATATTTGGGGAAAATCAGCTGTAACCATTAATTTAAACATTTTATTTGATGCACACCACGCATTTATTTGACCTACAGTGTCTACAGTAAGAAATGTATTTTTATTATTTTATTTAAAAAAAAAATTAAATAAAAAAAAGATGTGGACCATTTTAACACTTTCCCTTTTCAGATTGCTTCCTCGGACAAACTTTTAGTCATTTTGGTCATTCCATGTGATATGGACTAATGGAAGCTGCACTTACTGCTCAGATTTTGTTCATTTTGCACCCAGTAATAGTACAGTGTAAAGCAAGTTCCTTAGTTATGGACACTTATATTATTAATATATTTGTCAATGTGACAGAAATGTGGGATGCTTTTTCTCAGCAACCAATGAAGCCAGAGATGTTTTTTGCTACAATTACTCTTTAGAACTTGTGAATGTAAACATTTAAATATATGAAAATCTACATATTCTTGACTAAAATATATTGTTTCTTAACCAAAAGCAGTCATAAAAAACGAAACCTTAAGTAAAAGCTTGAGTGCATGTAATTCACAGAATAATAAAGACTTACACCAATGTATTCAAAATTCCATTTAAATTTTTAGCTTTTATGGGGCTGTGCAGATAGAAAAAAATTGTTATTACTCAGGACTACGTAGAACTACATACTGCACACATTTTCATCTTACCTTCATTATCGGTTCATGCTAAAAATGTCTACATAATAAGGGTACTGATATAGTAATAATTGAAAATGTCGTGATAAAATTTATTTATACGATATGAGTTGCTAGCCTGTTTAAAATGTCTACAGTGATTTAGGTAGTAATGATTTGCATAAAGTGCACTTATGTACAAGTAAAGGTTAAAGTTAGCGATTTCCATTATGTGTAAATGGCAGTGTTGGAGCAGTGCTAATTTGCACTTAGTAGATAATCAGGGAGCATATATTTGAGATATAAAAAAACCTGTTTGAAATTTCTTTAAATTTAAAATAAATTAAAAAAAATACTGCATCATGTAGTTCTAATCATCCTAATCAGTAATAAAATTTTTATCTGCTCAGCAACAAATGATCTCAACTGAAAAATTCAAAAAGAATAAATTTAGCTAATTTGTAAGCTTATTAAATTTTGCCTATAATAAACATCAACAAATTCTGGGATATAAATATATTATGATTTATGTGTAGTTCTACTACTTTATTATTCTGTGAGTTACATTTACTCTTATATATGAAATCGAGACATGGAATGACCCGATACTGACCAGCTCTACTCTTGACTGAATTATTGTTTCAATCTGGAGTGCCTAACAAATAATATTCATAGCTCCACAAAAATAAATACATTTTGCTACCCTTAGCTAAAAGCTTAAATACCCTTAGCTAAAATTTATCAGCTAATAAGTTTCCTAACAAGCCCTTTTGTTATTATTATTTAGACCTTTACTACTTGTCATACTGATCACTGAATTTCCCTTCTTACAAAACAACTGTGTCCGGTTTTCAGCTGGTCATCTCCTGACTGCCATAAAAATATGACTAAGAATCTTTCCTATCCTGGCTTCCTTTCACCAACTATTTTTTAAATACAGTATTGAGTTTAAGGTTTTATTATTGTTTTTATACTTATTATTTTTGTACCTTTTCTGCTCTGAAGACCTCCTGCAGCACAGAGCTGCTTTGAACTATTCAGTGGTTCAAGATGATCAGTCCTTCTCTGTTGCAGATTATTGGTCATCTTAGCCATTTTTATGAAAACTCTCCCTTAACTGACATATTAAAATTCAATTTGGAAACACACTTAGCCCCCACTACATTCACACTGATAAAGGGATAGTATGGTTTCCATGAATGTAGATAATATGTAAGAGTTTTGAACATGTTTAAAAAAAAAAAAAACATTGTGTATACATGACTGAATTAGGGTTATAAAAATGAATAGGAACGTAGTAAAGACATAACTAAAACCAAGTAGGGACTTCCTCGATAAAGTGTATATATGGCAAGCACCAGATGGATGCAATGGTGTGATCTGATTGGTGGAACTAAAAATACATTGGACATGGTGTGCATGTGAACATATTTTAGTAAGTAACTAGTGGGAACCTGTTAGACACAGAGAGAACATGCCATGGACGTAGTAAGGACTTAGTATGAACTTGAAAATATTTTTTTCCATACTGTCCAAGCCTCGACTTGGTCTTCTTCTGAATGTGATGGGGCTCTAAAGAATTAATTTGCTTTTTTGTCTTTTATGGCATCATTCACTTAGTTACTCATTTTATGATATATTTTCTGATTATTATTTCAGCTTTTAATTGTGAAAAGTAATTTATTATAAAGTTTGAATTACTGTTATATCACATTCCTTCATAATCTTTTTTTAGTCTTTTTTGAGTCATGTGTGAAAACTTTGCTGAGTTTATAGAAAATGTAGAAATGCAAGGTGATTAAACGTGTTAAATATACACTCACCCACATGCAGGCCTCTAACCGGACCTTCGACATAATGGTCCAGAGGGACACGCTGTCCTGAACCCCCGGCTCCTCTGGACACACAATCTGAGTCGGGTATGGTGGCTCGGGGAAGTTCACAGAGTCACATTCATACGCAGCCAGAGTGACAGAGGCTATGTGTGGGCCCTGTAGAGATAAGGATCATGCCTGTAAGCCTTTTCCTGTTCTTTCCTCTTAAAAAAAAAATCCAAAATCTGCACATCACCCGAGATGAAAGGGCCAGAATTTCTTAAGATGTCACGGTAGTGGGGGTTTTCAGAGGAGCAAATCACAAATGCATTAATCAGGGTAGAGCACCAATCATATCAACAGGCTCCTTATGATACATCATGGCCACTGCAGCGTCTTTAGGACAACACATCCCATACTGTGTTTTATTAAACTCAGAGTCACGCAGTGTACCCGGCATGGCCTCGGCACTTGCAGACAGGGGAAGTGAAAGGTAATGCATTGCTCACTAAAGTATCTAACCAGTAGACTAAACATAATCAACTGAGACAAAAGAGAGCGGGAGAGACTGTAGTCTTAAGTCTGTGATGTCCAGCAAAGTGTGTGGGAATCTTGGTGGGGGAGCTTTTCATATACAAGGCATCCCAGCTCAAACACATTGCAAACTCATGACACACCAGTCAGAGCAATCCGATCTTACTGAGGGGAGACCACCTCGAGCTGGGGTCCAGACATTGTTTAATAATACTCAATGCAACATTTTAAAACATGTAGTTTTGGAGTTTAAAAAACATTTCTAAAGATGGACAGACAGACAGACAGATAAAAATTTTAAGAATCCCAGAGGGAAATTCACAAAAATCCACATGTTGGTTTCCAGGTGGACCCCACGTTGCAGAATTTGTTTGTAATGTTTATTAAATGTCCTAGATATTGGTAACTAAGTCTACTTCATCAATTACTTTTTTTATTTCTCTTATTTATGACACACTCTCCACCACTCAAACAGTTTGCCATGAGTAGTTCAGTGTCAATGGGTGTTAGCTTTGGTTTAAAAAAAGCCAAAACAAACGTTTTTAACAGACGTTTTACAGAGCTTGAGAAGGGAAGAGAAAGTATTTTGAGGAACCATAACCAACTATTAAGAAAATCCATTATTCAGAAATGGAAGAACAATGGACAAAAACAAACTACTGAGGAGTCCAGTCAAAGTAAATTGAAAAACAGTAGTAAAATACACAAGAAAAACCTTCAATAATCTTGAAATAAACCATAAAGCAAAAAGAAACAGAATGCATCGTGTCAGGGTGGAAGAACAGTAAACAGGGTGTCTGGAAGACGCATGTTGGTCGGCCTATAAGCTGGCTTTCTGTTAAAGCGGGCACGATCGAGCTCACGCTCCATCACGCTCGTAAATTGCAATTTTCGAGCGTTGTTACTCGCGCTCCATCGATTTTGGTAAAAACAGTGCCCCGTGGTGTAAAAATTGGCTCTCCATATAGACACTGGTGTTGTTTCTAGGAAATCTGCCTTTTTTCTCGATGTTTACTTGTAGCCATATATAACGCGTATTTTGATTGGTTTCTTTGGGGAGATCAGCCAATTAGAGATCGCCTTTCACCGCTGGTTTCGTTCAGTAGCCAAGATGGATGACGAAGAGGAAACATGGGAAACATGCTTTTTAACCAAAAATAATTGGCGTAAAATTGGAAACCTTTCTGCAGTGGTCTTTGGGCGGTGTTTTTGGATATACGCAGTTTTCTGCGAAAGGCCCTCGTCATATTAAGAAAGTGTGGTGGAGTGTGAGAAACTAGTCTAAAAAAGGATGTGAAGGTTAAGACAGTGACACAACACACTAATGATAAAAGGAACCACCACCAAGCAAACAGGACAGTGGGCATGCTATGGGTGACACATGGAGAAAAGGTAAGAAGCCAGAAGAAGGTAGAGTGCACACTGGAAGAAAGGGCTACAGTGTTTTAACAACCCCCACCTGAAATAAAATAGTTAACAAAAAAAAGATAACAATAAAAGGCAGATCAAAATACTGCAAGTAGACAAATCATACATTAACTTCTTAACAGACATTGGTAGTTATATGTCATAAAAAAAAAAAATCAAACCCCAAAGCATCTCTTGGAGCTCTCCATGCTAATGTCTGGAGTGTGATTGATAGCACTCGGAAGAAAATCATATGAAAAAGCCTGTATAAGTAGATTTAACAACAAGATGGGGCAAAAAGCCCTATTGCTGACTGACATTCGTAAAACGCCAAATTTTTATTTGTTGTTTAGGTTTAAACTTAATTCCTGGTGGTATAACACACCTCCTTGCTGTAACAAATGGCACAAACTACTTCCAAATTTCACTTCCCGTATTGGCCAAGGAAATATTTAACTGACTGCAGAACGTTTTAAGTTTTACCAATGTTTTACCAGCCGAATGATTAGCATACACTGTTAACAGATATCCTTTAAAGAATTGGGAACAAATTGGCACAGGGAAGTTTTATTCTAAAGAAAATAAATAGAGCAATAATTTTTTTACGTTCGTATGACGAAAGCACGTTAGTGCGAGCCCGCCCGGAACTCATAATGATTGCACTGTGGTGCCTGAAACTTGAAAAACACATTTTACATTCAAGTCTATGAGAGAAAGCTGGGCGATTTTCCAACGGACTGAAATCGCCCCAAAAGTGGGCGGTACCTAATGAAGCACGGCCTTACACTGATTGGACAATTTCATACAGTACCAGATTAGTGTCAGAGAGTCACAACTACATTATTGTGTAAAAATATGAAAGAAAATAAATTCCCTAATTTCCCCCATTGGTGGTGCGTCACCCAATCGCCCTTATGAAGAAACCGCCCCTGCTCAGACCCGACCTTTCCAACGTCAACGAACGTGACGGGCGCAGCTTTTTTTTTTTGCATGCTATAAAAAAAGAAAGAATTAACCATTAAAAAATGAAAGTTTTAGTTTGTTTTTCTATGTTGGATGTAGCACTTTATATATTTAAAGACCTTTACGGAGCCGTGTACTAAGCTCAGAACAAGCACGGTCAAAAGACACCATTAGCCACACCCTTTAATACATCCTGAGAATACTCATTTAGAGCATAGTACATGTTAAATATAAACTACAAAAATCTTGTTGTAGTTTGCTTTCTTTATGTTTCCATGTAGTATATTCCATGTAGTATTCTGCACTCTTAAGGGGAGTTGATGAAACACTGTTAGTCTGCACATACTGTCAGGGCTCACTTCAGTAACATCCAGTGAGCCTGACAAGTACACTCAACTCTCCATTAATGAACTGTAGACTTCATGGTAAAATTATAATAAATTCAGAAATAATCAGATTATCAGGATAAATGTACACAAAATTTATAGCTGGAATTTAAATATTTCTGAAATGCTGCTTTAAGATATATTACATTGATAAAGGCACAACACAAACTAAATTGATCTGAATGGTCTTTCAATTGTGTTTCTAATATTATACTCACTTTTTCTTTACCGGACAACACAACGTTCTTAAGAGTTTAAAGGTTTTTTAACGGTTACTAGAACGTTAGGGGAACATTCTCTGAACCATGATGTGCAATGAAATGCACAAAGATAGTAAAATAATAAAAAATAATGAAGACCTTCCTAGAAAACTAAATGGAATCTAAAAAGGTTCTGTTCTTACAACATTTTGAGGGACCAAACCTTCTTGTCTGTCTTTTAGTGTTACCTTATTAAGGGGGTAATCAGGGAGTGATAGAAAAGTGGTGCAATTTGTTGTTTTCAGGTTTTTTTGCAATTTTTAGGGGGGAATTTTGAAATTTGTGTCAAGATGGTTTGTGACTCTCCATGCAGGCGAATATTTTGCAGCTTGAATACCAAAATACCACACCAAAGTTTGAAACTACTCCACGTCAGAGCCTCATTTTGTGACATTGGCAGAAATTTCAGACATTTGAAATTCTTTGCGATAAGTTTACAAACCAGGTGACCAAAATGTGATGCCGTGAATGTCATGAGACAAATTTGAGAATGAAAAGCGAACTGTCATTCACGTCAGTTGCCTTTTCTATTGCCCCGTTAGTATGATCACCCCCTAAGCAGAAGGTGCTGAATAGAAGTAACTAGGTTAGCAAAACAGGTAATGTTTGGGGAGCCTGTAAAGGTATAATATGGTCTCATAAGCAAGTTAGGAGTACATGAAGGTAACAGTAAACACAAGCAGCAAATTCAGGCTTTCCGACACTTTTTGTTTATGATAACACAAACTTATAAATCAGGAACTCAAGATCACTAACCGGGATAGTGTGTGCATAAGTATTGTTTTTTTTTTTTGTAAAGAATTTCCAAACCAGACACTGACCAAGGAAACACTTAAAAATTTATCTAGGAAAATTCTGTTTTGTCACAAACTCTACAGATTATTACATGAAATAATTTACAGCAGCTGAAAGACGTTAATATTTATACCTGTTTTCATAATTCTACATACCTGCACCGCCCCAAAATGTCTTAGCTACTGCTCTCAGATCTGGAGCATGTTAATCCAACAGTGCATATAGACTGAACAATACAGGAAGAAGTAGCACTGCTCAAAACAACTCTCAGTGGTCTGTGACTAAATGCCTCTCAAGATAGAATTTTCCCCTGCCTTGTGATAGTGCTTTAAAACTGAACTGTGAGCAAATGCCTAAACAAATAGTCCATGGTTTTTAACCAAATATTCAACTACCATAAAGCGTAACGTTTGTAAAATAACCATTAACAAGAATTTATGTTTCCCTGGATTGAGAAAAGAACGAGGGGAAAACCCTATTTTTTGCTTTAAACTCACAAATAATGGAATTATCAGGCTGTTGGTAATAAACTTCAAACAAAAACGTACTTCAGCGAGACAGAGGGGAACGTTTGTAGTATTACTTTACCAACATGGATGGAAACGCACAAGTATCTCAGTTTCCTGTTGGCATGAATACCACAAAACCATGAAGGAGATATCATGAAAGTGTAAGCAAATCAACAAATCATTCCTATCATGGTTGCCCCATCCTGACACCTTTATTATGAAAAATGTAACAGCTATACTTTTGAATGAATGATACGTAATCATGCAGTTTAAACACTTATTACTTTTGCATTTTACAACTGCACCATCAGTTAATCCCCTCCAGTTCTACAGTGCCTTTCTAACACTTAAAGTCCTCGAAACATGATGACAACTTTGGAGTAAATGAGCTTTTCTCGCTACAGGGAAACATGTTGAAATTCTCGCCAGTGGTAATTACACACACGCCACCGGTGCTAATCAGTAGAGGTTAGGTTGAAAACCGCTGGCGTATTCCTTAAACCGAGTAATAAAGTTTACTTATTATGCCTTCAAGTATTACAACATTAAAACACATCGATGATTGTATAAACCTTTTTAAAATATAGAGAATAATCCTTAAAGTCAATAACAATCTTAGGAGAGTTTTTGATCAGTGAAAGCAGGGTAGGCAGTGGAGTAGAAGAGCTTTTTCCAGCCACAACTGATCCAGAAGTGTTCAAAATGCTCATTGCTTCAGTGCTGAGGCGATGAGTGGAAAGCAAGTGGAGAGAAGGATGGAGAGGTTTAGAGGAGAGAGTCGTCTGTACAGCCTCCTCCCAGGCCGTAGCGGAACTCCTGCAGATTGGAGATGCCGTAGAAGTGAATAAACGCTGCAGCTACCACCAGCACATAGAATATGTGGTGAGACGGGAAAGAAGAGAGAGAGAGAGGGAGAGAGAGAGAGAGAGAGAGAGAGAGAGAGAGAGAGAGAGACAGAGAGAGAGAGAACTAGATTAGCACTATATAGTACAGCACTTTTTACCTTTGACCTCGAGATAGTTAACAATAAGTTACAAGTTATCACAAGATTTGGTTTCATGGTGAATGTTTCACTTGATACTTAATGCAGAATCGCTCAGAATTAGGAGGTACAGTGGAAAATGTACTGACACTAGTTGACTAAAACAAAAACAAGGTATCTATCTTCAGAACAGTGTCTTACCCAGATATCGCACTGCCCAGGGAAGAAGCGTTCAGGGATGCGTGCTGCATACAGACCGGCACCAGTGATGTACATGGCACCCATTAGGATAAACCAGCCCATTTGGCCCACTGTTGTGGCCTTCACAAAGCCCTCAGCGATGGTGAAGTGCATTGTGGGAATGATGCCACTTAGGCCCAGGCCAAGAAACACACCTGAGCACATGAAAAGTAGAAAAGCAGCATGAATTCCCAGATAGGTGAACATCACTGTTACAGTAAACTGGACGCATAGACAAAACCTCGATTTATACAAAAACAAAAAACAAAAACACAACCTGTGGCTTTTATCCACTCTCTAAAACTAGCAGTTTCTTATGTGTTAAAGTATTTCTTATTTCTCATGTGGAGAGAATCAGATTTAACACTTAAAGACAGTGACATAAGCTAGAAATTAGCTTTAGAAGAATTTATATTTCTGACTTAAACTGTCTGCAGGCAAATATAAGGGACGTTCCTTCATAACCAGCTGCAAGCTTATTAAAGGTGGTGGATAAAATCCTGCTTGAGTAAAAGGGTGCGTAGCCATACTAATATTTAAATACAGCCTGAAGCGACCACTATTAATCTGTGTAGGTCAAATATGAGCAAATCATGTACCACAGGGTGTAGCACAGTTTGGTAATTTCTGGTGTCACAACACTAATTATGACTTACACAAAATGCTCAAACAAGAAAAACAGGTTTCATCAAATTACTCTCAATATTTGGGAGTGAAATTCATTTTACTATATCATAACATTATTATAACCACTACGCCACATAAAGTTTTATAAAAATCGTTTTTGCTTCCATAGACAGACAGACTGACTGAAACGTAATTCCTATGCCTATTCTTATATATAAACATATACAGAGCCTGAGACTGCTGCCCAATACTTTATAATCCCTATAAGACGTGTGCATGTTCCTAAAATAACACAGATGAGAACATTATGTATTTCTGCTGTGTGTAATCAATCGTCATGCTGTGCCACCATTAAAAGTGGTCCCTTAATCTTTCCATCAGCTGTACTTTAATAGAATGTGCACTGGGTCAGTGCGATACCTGCACGTGTAGGTCGGTGGCGTGGAGTGGCGAAGCGATCCCACTGTGCCACGATGATGGCAGAGATGCCCAGCACACACACCACAGAGAGGTATATGAGGCGTGGCTGTGGTGAGCAGTAAAACGAGTAGTAGAGCCACGGTACAAATGAGCCCATTATCAGCAAAGCAATACCCGAGTAATCCAACCTAAACACAGACAAAAACCAAACGTCATCCATTAATACAAATCAGAAATTCAGTCCATTTAGATCAGCAAGGATCAAACATCCAATTCAAAAAGGGAGTGAAATGATATCTGCATAGCAAAATGATTAGTTTCGTTATTTGTTCTCTTTTCCTGTTTCACTTTCCTCTTCTGACAACACTTGACAGCGTTTAGCTAGCTAGCAATCATTTTTGAAGCATGAATATCTACCTGTTTATTTTAAATAGGTTGCGGCCACCTAGTGGAAGGATGATGAATTACTATTCATGGTAATGGTTGACGCAAAGAACGTATATTCATATTCTGTAAAAGCTCTCGCGCACACATAAAATAAGTTGGTAGGATGGATTTGGCCTAGAGTTTCACACCTGTTGTTTACAGTGTACAGTGGAGTGCCCATTTACTCATAGACATTATTTCGAGGCATTCCAAACTGAAAACATTCTAATCATCCTTTAAATCACTCTCAAGGTGGATCACTACCATGTCTTTTGGGATCACCCTAAGATTTGGGGATAGCTGGGGAATCAAAGTATTTCAGGTTTGCAGATCTCGCTAACTTGTGCTATACTACACATAGATGTTCTGCTAGATGCAGTAAGATGGAATGATAGATATCCAGAGTATTTTCTGCTGTAGCAGCAGCAAAAAAAAAAAAAAAAAAGGAAATGTTTAAAAACTGATCAACCCACAGCACGTAATTTGTCTGGAATTTTTAAGAGATTCCTGGGTTAAAAAGACTAAAGTTCATATTAACACTGAGAAAAGATATCAGAGCTGAGGGGGCGAAATGAAATATGTACTTGTTGGATTAAGGTAGTGGTGGGTGTTCAGTCTTGGAGCCCCTGATGCTTAAAGCTCATTTGCTTTTCTGGAGCCATTTCTTTTTCTGATGTTAAGTACAACACTGATTGCATAAGATCTTTTTCGATCCATACATTTTAGCTCCTACAACAAGAATATTATGATGTGGATGTGCTGCTGGTTACGTTTTATTGTTCTATTATGTTGTACTTGTTATACAGTAAGTCTGTTTAAAATAGGAAGTATTAACTAGAAATGCATTCCTGTCACAGAGCACTAGGTGTATCCCCACGTGGTCAATGGCACACTTAGGGGTGACCTAGTTTTTACAAGGTTACCAGGCATGTTCATAGGTGTATCTAGAACAAATAAACAATACATATCTGACTTTTCAAGACCAAATACACATTTCATGTGGCCCCTGTGACCTTGAAATTAGGTCAAGGTTACCCAGTTTCAATAGGCATGAAGACCTTGACATTAAGTATAACTGGTTTTGAAACTGGTTTGGAATTGGACACCGATCTGACAAAACTGCACCCTCTAGAGTGTTAATGGGCATTTTTGATTAATTAACATCTGTGACCTTGAAAAATAGGTCAAGGTGACCCAGTTCTGACAGGCTGGTACTATTGACAGACACTGCGACTCACTTAGAGAATGTCCTGGACACTTTCTCTGAATGACAGTAGACTGTATGGAAAAGCCAGGAGAAGCAGAGGCAGAGCACAGCACCCAGGAAAAACATCCCAAACACCACTTTCTCCTGCAGAGGAGCCATGAACGACACGTTGGGCCGCAGCATGGTCAGAGTGCCCAGACAGAGGAACAGGATCAGACCTGAAGGGACATCAGATGTTACTACATTTTTACAACATGAACATGTAATGACACATCTACTGATTTTATTCCTGGGATTAAAAAAACAACAACAAATATATAAATAAATAATTACTTATTATAAAAATAAAAGTCAAATCAAAGTCCCAAGCTTAAACATTACAGAAACCCAGAGTCTCAAGTAAATAAAAGACATTGTTTACCAGTGACTATGAATTGGTAACTGATTAAGTAACACACATTGTCACAGGTACAGACCCAGTAAATGTGTCCAGATGTTCCCTGTTTCTGTATGGATCCTGAAGATGCTTCCAAAGCAGGCTCGGAAAGATGGCATGGGTGGCCGGTGACCGTGAAGCAGGTAGTCATTATCCTTTAGCCAATCAGGTAGCAAGTGGAAAGGAATCACTCGCCAGCGCCCTTCCCAAACCTAGTGGGACAAGTGAAAAATATTATTCAAATATATCAGAAACAAAAACTAGCAACTGATACATTTCAGATAAATAAAAATAGCGTCCTTTCTGTAAAACTAATATAATATTACTGTACTGCTTTTGTATGAAGACACCTATCATAAAGAATAGCCACTTACTGAACAATTAATTAGCAACACTATACTAACACTACGAATACTATTGCTTCCCTTTGCTCTCAAAACCGCCTTCCTTCACGGCTTGGATTCTTCAAGATGTTGGAAAGAGATTCAGGTCCGTGTTAACTTGATTGCATCATACAATTCCTGCAAATTTTTCATATGGCAAATCTCCTCTTCTACCACATTCCAAACATGTTCTACTGGACTCAGACTGGGAGACAGAGAAGGTCATTGAAGAACACTGAACTCATCACGTTCATGAAACACAAACAATTTGAGAAGCCTTTGCTTTGTGACATGCTGCATCATTACAATAAAAGCAGGCATGAGAAGATGGGTAAACTGAGGTCATGAAAGGATGCACAAGGTCAGCAACAATTCTCCAGTAGGCTGTGGAATTCATGTGATGACTGACTGGTTAAAACATGCCCAAAGTGTGGCGAGGAAACATTCCCCACACCATTATAAAACCTCCACCATCCTGGACTGAATGACACAAGGCAGGCTGGGCCCACAAATTCATGCTGTTGGAAGGAAATCCTGACCTTGCTAACTGTGTGCCTCAAGATTCATCAGACCAGGGTACACATTTTTCCAGTCGGCAATTGTCCGGTTTTTATGAGCCGGTGCCCAATCAGGGATGAGGTGAAAAATTTGCTGGGGGTCTGGAGGCTGCAGCGAATTCCAGGGGCATAGCCCCAGAGGGGACTAAGGGGTCCTCTGCTGTTGTAGCTCAACAGCCTCATGGTTACACATTTCTGAAATGCTTTTCCTTTCACCACGACTGCACTGACTCTCAAAAAGGCGTTTTCTTCCACAGAACTGCTATTCACTGGATGTGTTTTTCCCTTTATTGAACCATTCTGAATAAACTCCAGAGACTGTTGTTATGAAAACCCCAAGAGATCAGCAGTTATAGAGATATTCAAACAAGCCTGTCTCGCACCAACAATCATGACACAGTCAAAATAACAAAGGCTGCAGTTTTTGCCTTCTGACAGCTGATGTGAATATTATGCAAAGCTGCTGGCCCATATCCACATGATCTGATACACTGCACTGATGCCACATGACTGGCCAATTAGATAACTGTATGACTGAGGTAGGATGTTGTTTCTAATAAAACGGCCAGTAGGTGTATACTGGAGTTCAAAACAGTCCACTATCACTATTTCCTCACTAAAACTCTCTGGTTGGGTGAGATGGTATTCCTCATTCCTCAGCTAATCAAAAGTGCTTTATTATGTTTTTCATGTTTTTCAGGCAAATCAAGTCATGTGTTAGGAGAACAGGTGCAAATGGCATTCAGGTTTTTGGGTAATAACAATGGACTCAATTTTTTTTACCTTGTGTACAAACTCCTCCATTTTTTCCATGGCATGGTGAGCCTGCAAAGGTAGTGTGACCATCTGCAAGTCTTCTTCCTCGTCATTGTCTTCATCCTCCTCCTCCTCACTCGGATAAGCTGTTGCACCCTTTCAATGTAAATAAAGTTAAATTAAAAAAGCTACTTATAACACCGAAAATGCCTCACACAACAACATGTGAAGAAAAGAACATCTGGATTTAAAACATCCATCTTCTTGCATTAGTCAGTCCAGGTCCCTCCTTAAGCAGGAACAGCACTCACTCTGGATTTGGCTGAGGCTTCTGGACTCTTCAGTAGTGGTCCAAGCTCAGTAAGCTCCATGTCCTCCACGTTCCTATCGTCCTCCGAGACCCTGCATTCGGCATCACTGCTGGAGCCGTTGCTGCCATGGTGTCGCGTTGTCATGAGAAGACAAACCTAAAGCTCCCCAGAGGACCCTCCTTACCCCACAGCCAACAATCAACGTCCTGTGATCTTATACACAGGGCCGTTAACGGAGAAATGTCGTATCGGTGAAGCAATCCTTTTAAAACAGACACAAATGAACACAGGGATTTAGCATCACACAATATATAACGATGAAGCACACAACAGTGTTGACCCACTTATAATGCAGGATATTGCTTGAGGGTAATGCGATAGATATTAAGTAAAGTGAAACATAAAGCCCACTTTTCTACTGCAGCCATCATTAGTATACTTATATAGCAGTTACACCAGATACAAGCCATGGTAACTACAAGCTGATACTCCAAGCTTTCAATGATGTCACACACCCTCGAGTCAAAACTTTGATGTCACAGACCTCAAGTCAAAGCTTTCAGTGATGTCATATGTGATCAAGCCAAAAATGTCAATCATCGAAAGCCTTGAAATGACAAAATGTCATGCTGAAGCTTTCAAAGATGTCAAACCCTGTCAGACAATTCGGTGGAGTCAACTCAACGCCAACTGTAGTTACTGTAATTACATAATTCTAACATATGTGATCACATAATTTTATCTCCTTTTTGCCGGTCATCCATGCATGACAGGTATGAGGGATGGTGATGGGGTGTCTCTGAGAGGCAGGTCCAGTTCCACCATCCCCGGAGTTTTGTGGATACAGATGGGCAACAAGCTAAGTCTTCACAACTTTTTTTCCCAAAAGCATGGGTTACTAAGGTCTAGAGGATCATTGACATAAATATCACTAGTTTTCACGACTTGTGAAAGTTGAGTTTATTGTTCCGACATGAGTTCACAAGTCTTGATCACGGGAAACACTGCCATTTGAATGTTTTTAACAACGTGAGAAACAGAAAATATGATTTCACAAGTTCCATATGAAGGCAGCGTATGTTCGGAAACAGAGAAGGCCAGTGCGGCTCTAACACATAAGATTCGCTTGAAATGGTTATGGGGTTTATACCAAAAGTGCTCGTTCGATTAATAACATACTGCAAATTATAAATGAAACTCTTATCTTACTGAAATATATGGACTTGCACTGCATCAGATACAATATACTGACGGGCCATCAGCTCACTGAAAATCTGGTGGCCCGAACAGGCCTCCCATGATTTTTTTTTTGGAGGCCCCAATTGAATACTTTCTGGTTTGGGGTCAATGAGCAAGTGGCCCTAAGCCGCCATATGCTGGTCATATGACTGGTATATTCGTACCTGCTGTTGTCATGACTGTGGTAAAAAATTTCTTTCTTTTTATTTTTGTAGAGATGAAACTCTGAGGCCTGCGGTCTTAGTAAATGTGGCATTACCCGGTTTTATAGAACTCAAAGCAGTCCAGTCTCTCATGTCAAGGTCAGTATGGTATATGAGACAGAATAAGACAGTAATCCCTGACATTAGGACCAGATATACCCCGGTAATTGAAATCCAACCTGTCAACATTTTAACTGATAGAATAATACAGAAAATACTTTTTTTTTTAATTTCACCCCTATAATCTCTCATAACGAAATTGCTGAGAGTCAGTTATAAAACACATTCATACTACATCGTGGTGCTGTTGTATTTGATCCTCAGTGTGTTTACGTGGCACAACTCGTTTTTCCGGTGGTTTAAATTGATGGCGAAGGTAAAATTAAACAGCTAAAGCAAGCAAGTAGATGTTCATATAGTGTCAATGTCACAGTGAACCATGACAACATTTACACTGCAGTTATTTTACACTAACTTCGCTTCCTAACTGAGTAAATACATCGAGTCCATCTCTACCGTACAGGACCGAACCGGTTTGTGTGCTAACACTGCGAAACACTTTCAGGTTATATATATTTATTTACAAAAAAATAAAAGTCACATCACAGATAAGGGTCACCTTCCATACCTGTCCAGGGTTCCTCATAGACAGCAGAACTTATTAACGCTTTAAGCCAACTACAGCCAGCTAAACACAGGATGACCAGTTAGCTAACTACACGGCTAAATACAGGTTAGGCTAACATTCAGGCTAACAATTACTAAAGAAGATGATTTCTCTGTGCTGCAATTAAATGTAAAATAACGATGTCAGTTTTACAAAACTAAAACATCTATATCATGTTTTTTCCCCCTCTGCTTGTGATGTGTAAGCTGGTCTGGTGCGGTTTATTTCAAGCCTGGCTACAAGGTACTAATGATTAACTAGCCTAGCTGGCCTACCGAGAGACGTTCTTCCGGGAATAGTCCGTCTGCAGGGTTGCCAGGTGCATCACAATGTCACATTTGGCACAAGTTCGAACATCACTTCTGCAATTACACAATTAATTACGTAATGTCATGTTATATATTTTAGCAATATAGATTTTTAGCATTAAATGCACACTTTCTGGAAGCAATTTTTCACTTAAACCCAAAATTTGTTTCATAGTATTAGTATGTCATTTGGAAGGAATAAAATATGATATAAATGTAATGTTGTTGAATGGGGAAATAGTACACAGTTTAGCATGGCAAGAAGGTTCAGGGTTCAAAATCTCAGTCAAGGACCTTTCTCTGTGTGTGGAGTTTGCATGTTCTGCTTGTGCTTGAATGGGTTTCTTTCAGGATATCTCAGTTTCCTCCCACAGTCCAAACACATGCACATAAGGTCACCCAGATACTCTGAATTGCCCATAGGTGTGAATGTGAGAATTAACTGTTATTTGTTTCAGCGTTAGCCCCGGAACAGACAAACAACCTGTTCAACCCCACCTCTCAGCTGAAATCAGCAGGGATTGTCTTGTTTTTTCTACTTCCCTGGGAGTAACTTGTACAGAAAATGGATGTTCATGTAGCTCTCCAGTCTCTGTATTTTGGCTTTCTTACTGTGATGTAAGGTTATCGTGGTGTATTGTTTTACAAAGAAAATGAATGATGTATGAGAACAAAAGAGTTCATCTGTTTGATTTACAGCAGGAATTACTATCAGCCCTTATAAGACATAATATAAACTTAAGGTAAAAGCTGCATAAAAACAGCAATATATCTCTTAAATAAAGACAATACAAAGGCTAACTGATATTCAAGCCTTGTTTATCGTTTGCTGCTATCCAATCTTGACAGCTAATCATGCAACTTCCTAAAATGTTCTAAGCTCATGGCAGAGGTTCAAAACGTACTGACATGTAGGTTTCATGTGTTGTAGGGAATATGGGAACATGCAGACACAGGACAGTCATACAAAATGAAGTTGAAGGGACCTATAAAACAATGTAAAGTCTATGAAAGCACAGTGATTTCAAAGACTTTCCATTTTCTTATAGGCTTCTATGAATTATACTCTCAGAAGCACAGGTGACAATATCAAGGCGCATAGGCCAATTCCGGCCCACCCATTCATTTTATGTGGCCCGCAAGAGCTTTTAAAGAATATGATTCTTTGCATCAACCACTTCCATGAAACATAATTCATTATTCTTCCACTAGGTTGCAGCAACCAATTCAATATACACAGATAATCATTCATGTCTCAATAAAGCCCTAAGTAAAAAGAGTGAATTGAACACCCCTGTTGTCTAAGTGAGATTAAAAGATGCAAGTCGCTCTGGATAATAGCGTCTGCCAAATGATAATAGCGTCTGCCAAATTCCATGAATGTATATAAAAGTAAATGTAGGCGAACAATGAACGCATTTCATGGACCTGGCAACCGAGAATAGTCCCCAATCTCTCACAGAGTCCTACAAGCACTGAAGCGGTGAATAGTAAACAGGAGAGGAGGAGCTCACATTACGTCACAAAGACGTGTGCCTTAAAGAAAAAATACGTAAAATACGTGGGTCCTCCATTAATTAATTAGATTTATTTGATACATTTTATTTGTGTGTTTGGTGTTAAAGATAGATAACTAAACAAATGCTCCAGTCATTCATTTACACGCTCAACAGCTTGCGAACCCATCGCAGGCCCAGCACACCCACAACCATTTATACTAACACTTACTTAGGGGCAATTTGGAAAAGCCAGTTTGCCCAACGTGCATGTCTTTAGACTGTAGGAAGAAACCGGAACACACAGAGGAAGCCCAAGCTAGCACAGGAATTACATGTAAAATCCACACTTGCCGAACCTGGGATTCAAACCCAGGACTCGCTTGCTGTGGGGGTGATGTGCTAACCACTACACCACTATGCTGCCCTCATTCATTTTCTGAACCACTTAATCCTAATTAGGGTCGCCGAGAGGCTGGCGCCCATCTCTGGGCGAGGGCAGAGTACACCCTGGACAGCTTGCCATGCCATAGCAGGGCAGAAACACGCTGAGGGCAATGCAGCCTCCTCTTAATGAAAATCAGCAATGGTTCTTTTACATTCCTCTTATCACAGACAGTGAGAGACATGGCCGGCCTTTAATAAACCAGTTAACCATGCTGCCCTAAGCGAACAAATTACTTAAATATAAAAACACAAAATTCAAAAAACCTTTTAAAACTACTACTACTACTACCACTACTATTATTATTATTTTATTATTATTATTTAATTTGGCTTCCTTTGGAGTTTATAACAAGGGCGTGCTTATGCCATTGTATTTGTACTGATTCCCAGATTGCTGTTTCTTATTAAAATAATCTTTACACGCCTTTTATGAATATCTGGGATTGTCATCCTGATGTATATGAATATGAATTGGCGTGCTCTCTTTCTTTGGCCCCGGTGATCTCCCCCGCCCAGCAATGTGGTGGTGTCCCAAACCTCACTCTAGCGCACTCGGTAATATGCGAAAGTAGCACGCCACCATTTAAGCAGAATAGTATGAGTTTCGGACGTCATCTGTGAGCTGATTGGCTTCTGTTGCGGGGATTTCGGGCGCGCGCGCTCTGTGATTGGTTAGTGTGGGCGATGCGCAGAGTCAGCGCTGTAGTGCGGCGGTGCGGGAGGAGCGTGCGGCGTGTTTCCGGTAAGAACAGGCCAAGAGAAAACAGTAACGTATAAATACCTATTTCGGAACTGAATTCACGTCTTTAAAGGTTTTACAGCTTGTATGACTGGCTGCTGATTTCCTAATTGGTCCTGCGTATCCCACAGGGAGTGACGGATCGGCAGTCGGGGAGCGGGCGGTTAAAAAAACACGGCGATGGAAGCCGAGTTTCGGGAAATTGATGAATCCGGGAACTGGAACGCCATTTACCAGGTATTAGCCTAGTTCATAAGTATGAGATCAGATCATAACTACAGTGTTTAGGTAAGGAAATAAAATCAGCAGGGCCGCGTGTTGTGTGGGTGCCTTGGAGTGTAATCTTGGCGTCTGTAATGACACTTCGCTAGCTCGCGCGGTAACGTTACGTAGCCAGGCAGCGATGATAGTGTGAACTGATATGATGGACGCTGACACACTCACAAGTAGCTGTTGTGCTAGCGGCCAACCTTGGCTTTGTGGTGGCTCTTGTTCCGAGCTGCCATGATAAAAGCAGCAGCTGTTTGGTTCTTGTAGTCCCCTGGTTTTTAATGACAGTTATAGTATCATCTAATTTCGGTTTTGTAAGGAGCTAGCTAGGTTGCTAAGTGACCCTGCACTAGCCTGTGGTTGTCACGATAACTTCTGATTCTTTGATACCGATATAAACCCGAGTATCCGATACAGGAACTATCTAACTGTAATGGTAAATAAACAAATAATTGTGAGTAAACATATTAGATTTTACAATAATAGCAAAACAAATGTTATAACTTTAGTTTAGTGCTATGAAGTTAGCATCACAGCCTTGATAAGATACAGCTAGGCATCATTTGTCATTGTGCAAATATTGCATGTTAATCCATAAAATTAACATTTTGTGTTTTGTTTGAAATATATTTTATTTACTTTAAAATATACTATAATGTCTTTGTTTTGTACAGCTTTTATACCCCCCCCCCACACACACACACACTCTCACTCTGCCTGAAAGAGGTTGATATAGTCAGATGGTCAAAGGTTATCTGTGATTTCTCATTAAACATTTAGATTAGGAATGCTAGATTATCCAACAGTTGTTTAAAAGTTTAATTTTATCACTGCGATGGTATTATTGATGCGGATTTCGTAACCAGTCCCTATACTATTTGTTATCGTTTCCCCTTTAATCAATCTCCATGTCATCTTTTCTTTCTAGCGCTTTATTCTTCATTATCAAAGCATGTAAACAGAAAGCAGGCAGCGTTTGAAGAACATCGAAACCAGTTAAACTGAGCGGAGCCTAGAAATTGGCATCCCAGCTGACCTATTTCTCATTCATGCAAAAGCATGTCAAATGATTTCCTTAATTAAATGACCTCCTAATAAAGCCTACTGAAGAGCATGATGATGAAGAAACAAGCGAAAAAAATGAGAATTTTTTTTTAAATGCCTAACTGCATGCTGGTCTTGAGTGTTTAGCAAAAAAAAACAAAACAAAACTTAGTAAGTCTGAAATTGGGACAAATAGGGCTTATTAATTAATTTTTTATTCTTATTTTTCAATTTTGATATACTGTATTAATCCCACAAGGAAAATTATTGCCTCTGCATTTACCACATCCAAAGTGAGCGCATACATGGAGCAGTAGGCTGCCACAGACATGGGGTGTCCAGGAAGCAGTGGGGGTTAGGTGCCTTGATCAAGGGCACTTTAGCCATGAGTGCCCTTATGTGCTTGATGCACTTAATAGGTTCGTCTTCGATCTGTAATGTATGTAAATTACATTTAAATTAATTTTCAATACTGCGCTATCACTGAGATTTGTCCTGGTAAAACTTAGTAGGTCAAAAATCATTTTAACAATGTCTTGAGGGTTTTTCATAATTTTCTCAAAACACTATTTGAATGATTTAGGGTTTTGTTAAACAGTCCAGATGTGAACGCTGATGTTCCTTACACTGAAAGGGACAATCTGTATGCAAATTAAGTTGAAGCTTATGAAAGGCACTAAGCATTTTCCATTATCATATGGAAGAGAGACAATATATGTTTATTTCTTTCCCCAGGAAATCAGACAACAGTCATGCGAACTGCCGTGCAAGATTGCCAAACTTCCAGAGAACAGAAGCCGCAATCGTTACAGAGATGTCAGCCCATGTATGTAATGTTTTTAGAGCTTGATTTGCTTTTTATCGGATTTTCTTAGGAATAAAAATACAACTATCCATGATGTAATAGGAAAATAGTAGTGCATTGTGATGCTAAGTGCGGACTCTTGCGGACCATGAAGTTGGTTATTTTCAGCACATGCCAATATGTCTCATCCTCATTTATTAACCCCACATCATTCTTTAGAAAATTATTGGTTGTGTTTAAAGTCCTTCTTTTAAATAGAAAAATAAGTCATAATCTTATTTTAATTAGTTTATCTGGTGTATCTGCATAATATATTAAAACATCGAACAAGTGTAAAAAATTCACATTCACAGAATGCTGTTTATTTGTTTCCATGTCTAAAATCTTTACTTCTCTTCTGAGCTTATCTAACCTGCACCTGTGATGTTTCAGATACGTGAAAATAAATGCTAAAAATTTCATTTTAATTTTTGCTTTTTTTGTTTCCACATAGTGTATAGTAAAACCTGTAAGAGTTTAAGATACACTGTTACGTAGCTCTTATGCACTTGCTCACACGTGTACTCTAAACTCATGCATCTGTCATGTTTTTTATTTAAATAATGTGCTATAAAAATCAAATTTTATTGTGCTATATGCTTCTGTTCCTGTGTAGTATATACTAAACTTAACAATTATGGTGGATGTCGTTGATTGAATAGGTCCCCTCAGTGCTCCATCTCGAGACTATTCAGCAACATCCACCTTGATTTAAGAGCTATATTTATCCAAGTATGTTTAAAAAATTTTTTTTTTGAATTTTTTTTTAAGCTGCATTCTTATCTTTTTATGATGTTGCTCATCCGTGATTGGATGTCTCTTTGCATAGCTGCTTACTAGAGAAATCCATCAGAAGAAGAGCTTTAATACAATCAACACTTGTACCGAAAGTAATTCTCCAAACTGACTGGTCAAGTTAAATTTGTAAAAATGTACTTTTAATAAATTAACTGCTTAGTAGTATAGCAGTGAGCATAACAGTATAGTGTACAATTTCTGATCTTGGATAGAATAGTCTAAAGTGTCTATTAACATATGTTTATTGGCAGTACTGAGGTTTTTTTTTATACCTTTTCCGTGTTAGCGTCTTTAGAGATCAGCACTGCTGTGGTTTCCTCTTGTTTTCTCTTGTTTTTTTTTCTCTTTTTTTCACTCAGGCCTAAAAACAGCTTGAAGTTTTTCATGCAAAAATCGCACGTGTGTAGGCGTCGGCCATTTTGCCCATGTATTCGGTCTTATTTTTCATTTCTTTTGGTTTGTTTTACTGAACTTGCATCAGGAGGATGCTTGTTTAATTTGGTGGAACTGAGAAATAGGACCTGAAAGAGAGGTATGAGGTTTGTATCACCACAGAGACCTCTGGGAATTCCTCTCTGGCTGCACCTGTGTAACTGCATCATTGTATGGCACTTGGTTTTGTGATTTTTATCATGAGCATACAAAGCACTTACTGTATGTATCTCTGTTCCTCCCTCCACCAGTCGACCACAGTCGAATTCATCTTCAGCTCGGCAGCAGTGACTACATCAACGCCAGCCTGATCTCCATGGAGGAGGCACAGAGAAGCTACATTCTCACTCAGGTTAGATATTAAGGGAGAGGCACTGTTGGAAATAACTTTGTCTCTTTTTTAGTTGTTTATTTCATCCCCATAATAAAGAATTCTGTACATTCACAAGAGGCTGTGGAGAACTGAAACAGCACAGGAATGTAGCGCTGTGCATGGCTGCACTAGTATATTCCAGTTCCGGGGTTAGGTTTTTCAGTTTTCTGTGGATTAGAACGGCCGCGCTGTGACGTTGCACTTCAGTAGCTCTTTAGAGCGCTGTAAAACATATAGTGACAGCCCAAGGCTTGGTTCTTTCCTGTAAAGAAAGATTTCTTCGTTAATGAGTCTCCACAGTGCAAAGTTGCTTTCTTTAATGTTGTACAATTGTGGCATTGAAAGGTGCTGCCAGTAATTTTTATAAGGAGAGAACTTGATTATTTCGTGGACTTTCTCATATTTTTGTAGCTGTCAGTGAAATATTTGTCAAGCAGGAATGTCCTGGTGACTGCTTCAGACAGAAAATCGCATGTGTAGATATAAAGTCAAAAGTACAGTTTCTTTTTTATGTTGCCTGAACTTTATTGTACACTTCACCCTCAATTTCCCGGATTATTAGGGGGAGATAGGCTATCCGGCAATCGCTAATGTCCAGGGTCCCTACTACATTTACCATAACCTGTCCGGCAATCACCATTATTCAGCATCAGTTCCGGACTTTCCCAACACTTATCCGACACTCAGTACACGATATTGTGTTTCCACAAACTTAAGGAGCGAATCAGCACATTCTTTTTAAACGTGGGTTCTGGCTCATAGTCCCTGTCCTCACTTTCACTTCGCTTTCCCGTCACTGATGCCACCATCTGTTCATTGGACATTAGTTGGTGCCCCTCTGCTGCTTCATTTTCGTCCATCCACTCGGACGGGAACAGGCTGGACAGTAGGGAAGTTGAAAAATCATGACCGACCCGGACTTCCATCATCGATTTCCGGAAATCCGAAATCCGCGAAATAGTGGTACGAGAAATCGAGGGTGAAGTCTATTTCACAAATAAATGATGCCATTCAGTATGCAGGGCAGTAATCAACAGTGTGAAGTGGAGCACCATGACCACCTGAAATCTTAAAATTAAATTACAGCACATGGTGTAATTTGTGTATAGTTAATGTAGCTGTGTGTTTACCGCCATTATGCTGTAATGGTGTTAAATCCAAGCGTTAATTTATACACTGGCAGCCTAGTGTTATTAACAGTTATTTTTGCCAGGGCTCCTGGTGGAATCAGAACCATTAAATGAAGTCATTGTGACCAGACATGACCGTGCTGGCGGTGATATGTTTGCTATAGGTCTGAATTATTGAAAGTGTCGATGTTGTGTAGTGTCAAGTGGTCTCATGTTCACTGTTTCATTTATGCCTTACAAAGATGGCAGATGAACATATTTTGATTTTTGGGGCAGCAGTACTTCGGGTGGATAAGTGGTTAGCACATACCATAATAATTATTCTGATTCTGATAATCAGTTTAAAAATCACTGTGTTGACTGGACGTAAGCGCTTCATATCGTCATGGTAACATTTACAGTATGATGCAGCTCCATTGATGTGGGGTATTTGGCCGGTGATTCCAGCACAACATGATTCCTTCCAGTAGTTCGGTAGATTACATTAATGACTATTATAATTGCTTACAGAAGATTTCCATCCTTCATACTTATTTGCTAAAATGGGTTGCCAAATTAAAGTCCCACCCACACAAGTAACATGGCTGACTGAATCTGAATACTCAGTGTGCACTCACATTGGTAAAGAAGGCCTGCCTACTACCAGACCATTACCGTAGTAAATTCTGGTCCCTTTGCACACTATAAATGTAAGCGATCATCAGGATATCATTCGATTGCCATTAAATGCTTATGGAGTACTATTTGGCTACTCTACGGACTACTCTGTACTGACTTTTGGGTAATATGTAGTAAGATTGACTATTCGGATGCAGTATTCTTGTGTGTAAGGAACATTATATAAATGATAACGTGGAACTACTGATGCCTTCTCAGTCACAATGGCTATATGGCCTCGCTGTAAAGCAACTAGTGGCAAATGCAAAACAACAAGGAAGAAAAACTTTTTGTTGATATGGCTGGATATTTGAATAAATTAAACATATCTGGTTTTGCTTTTTGACACATCAGTTTCACATTTGACCTGTTCATTAATATGTTTTGTAAGCACAGACTTTTTTATTGGCAGTGTTCGTTTTCCACCCATTTAAATTCATGTGCACTGAATATTAAAAGGTGGTTGAATGCACTAGAATTCTATTTTTGACCTCCCATCACCCACACCTCACTCAAAGATTACCTTTACCTCTCCAGGTACTGCTGACGCAAGACACCCACTTGTTCAGCAATGTCCTCTGATTTATTTTAAACTTTCAGCAGTTTTATACATGGGTAGTTTTTGTGTGGCACGGCAACACGAGATTAGTTTACAGAAAACAATATGTGTGGTTCACATAGACTGGTCAGTCCGAACGAAGCATTATGTTCAATTTTATAGGTTTTATGTCCTTTAAAAGCGTTAAACTGCACAGGTCTCATAACCACAGAAATAATGAGAATGGGAGAGGGTGTGCTCTTATAAAGCATATTAGAATGAACACGTATAAATATAAACCTGGGATTTGCAGGCAGAACTGCAGTCAGATCTGCTGATACAGAGACTTAATCACCACATTTTGACCCTGAATATACTGTGAAATGTGACTTGTGCATTGAGTTTTCATTGGAATAAGTCTATTATAAATGGTTAGGCCTTATTTAAATTCTTTATTTAAATAAAGATTTATCATTATTTAAATAACCCAGTGCCAGCGTTGCAGAAATGTTACTACACTGCCTGAATAAGATTTTTTTGGACCACTCTTTGCCTTGATGACAGCACATCCATTGTGGCATCATTGTTTCAGCTGGCCAGGTCAAGGCTCAGCAACATTAATAAGGCAGTAAAATGAAGTCAGCTGGCTTCCTGTACTAAATGACCAGGTTATCTCATCAATTCTTTCTCCTCTCTGATGGACTGGATGGAAGTAAAGGTCGTGTTATTTGTTAAGGTTGTAGAACTGTGAGTAAGGGTTAAGGTGCTCCAACAAAGTGTTAATGTGTGACCTTTTTTGGTAGAGCAGTGTACGTGTCACTGTATTTTTAATCACACGCATACTTTATAAACACTTGAATTGGTTTATTTAGTTTAAACATTAGAGAAATGAGTGACAGCAGTGAAAACCCTATAAGTTGGATTAAGAAAGAAAAAAGTTTACAGTAAAATTCTTACTATTCCCCAAGATAAATGTTACATGTCTGAAAAGAAGTAGGAGGAAGTAAACCACATATCTGGTCTTACTCCTTATCTCTCTTTAGTCAAAATATGTGAGTGTTTATCATGACTCATCTAAAATCAACCCCATGTCCATTATACTGTCACCTTAATAATTACGCCTGTGATTATCCTCATCATACATAATTCACATACAGGTGCCCTTTGGAAATAGCCCAACATTCATAAAAAAACAATATCACCTTGACACGAGCAAAGCCTTTTTATCATTACTGTATACTCCAGTAATCATTTCTTAAACATCCTCTTAAACTGTTTAATTACAAAATATCTCTCTACCAGTGCAACATGCAGTGCCCTGTCAAGAAAGAGAACACCTGGATTTGCCGAACAACTATGCAAGAGCCTTTGATTGGATAATTACTGCAATGATCAATATGTTTTATCTGCCAACATTGATGCATGTCGGAAGACACCGCCCACAGTTATGGAAAAGATGTCACTGCATATCAGAAGTCAAATTATTGGCCTGCTTCAAGCATGTAAACCTACTAAAGAAATTCCTGAAATGTGCCAGGTTTGGCTGCAGCCTATGTGTGACCCTAGTAGCATTAAGTGGTTCGGCACTTGAACCGATGAGTGAAATGTTTGGCCATGCTGATTACATGAGATCATACAAATACTCGAAAATGAATAATAATAGGGGACGGTACAGCTCATGGCCTGTAGTGATAGTGAAAGTAAAAGCATGCACACAAAATGAAAGAAGCACCCACTGGATTGATACCAAACAGCTGTGTGGCTGTAAAACCTTGTTGGTGAGACATATAGAAATAACACTTCAATTTTCTAGGGAGCATAAAGATCAGGCTCTGTAGCAGTGGAAAAAGGTCATGTGATCTGAGGAGTCCAGATTTACCTTGTTCCCCGGTTGGCCCGGAAGTGCAACAAGCAGTGGAGCATGCATTTTGGCCACTGGCACCACAGAGTCCTGATCTTAACCCCAGTGAAGTAGTGTTGTGCTGGAGGAGACTTTATACAGTGATTTGACTCTCATATCCTCAACACTCACACAAAATTGTAACTTTGCTTTAGATTGTTGAAGCTATGCCATGGCGAATGCATGCTGGAGTCACAGATAAAGACGGTCCAGCGGAATATTACAGTGCGTGACCCTTTTTTTTATTCGGCAGGGTAGTGTTTTTGGGTAATTTGTTCTTGGTCAATATGAAACGCTTCTCATGCTCAGATCTTCTCAGCACCCTGAAAAGATGAGTGCTGGTATGAGCTAAAAATATTTAAAAATTCTATGTGAGGTTGTACCATGCTCATCTTTATTGTGGGGAAAAAAAAACCCTAGCGAGGCAGCGCCACTGAATTTTCTGCAAGTATGAACATGCTCAGATATGTCTCCTGTCTACCGTTAGCTTATTCGTATTATTTATATACTCCCATCTACAGGGGTATATCTGCACACAGAGAGTGTAGACGATGTGTTTTTAATTTAATGGGGTTAAAGGTTAAATCAAGATAAAGATCAGGATGAGTAGGCAGCAGTGAATGTGTGGGATTCAGGGACTGAAAATAGATATTCATTTATCATCTTAGAATGATGCACTCCGTACTGAACACTGTCATACAATCAAAAGGAAAAGTGCAGTATTGACTGTGTATGCAAGTTGAGAGAGAGGAGAGGGATTGAATCCTGACCGTTCTTTGAGTAGTGTCTACCCTTGTAGTAGTTCTGCTATTGCTCTCTGTATGAAAACAGCCCATTTTAATTCTCCCTGAAGTTCAGTAACAGTTTTAACATTGTGATATTGTCATATTGTGTATTTTTGTTTAAACTGCTAGTAAAAGTTTCTCTTGAGCAGTGGGGCACTGACTGGTATTTTCCAGTTTAAAGAAGGATGTTAATGGTGATTATGATGATGAGACGTTTTTTCGAGGTTAGTGACTGATTCACCGAAAAAAGGCAGGAAATGTTAGCTGTTTAGTTTATGCTGCTGATGTTTCCTGGCCCATTTAGAATATGTTGTGAAATACTGGAGAATTAAGAAGGGCAGACGCGTCTCAACGTGCTCCTCTCTTCTGTTCAGCCCTGCTTAAAGAGGCAGTGTCAGTGGGGTTATCAACGAAAACATAATCATCTGTCTAGAGGAAAGTTTGGTTTACAAATAGCAGACGTGAAGTCAGTTCTTATAACAAATGTCAGCAAAGTTTATTCAACTGTTCAGCCCAACAAGAGTTCAAAAAGTCAAGTCCTATCCATTTCCATCTGTTCCAGGTTCAAAACAATCTGATCAGGTTCAAAACAAAGATTTCCAGGGTGAAAGCTTATTTAAAAAGGACAGAATGGTATTTTGGATGTTTATTGCATATTTACGTGACTTTTGGGCAACTGAATGTAGGTAAAAATCATGACACAGCTCCATTAAAGTCTCATCTAATCTAATCCTTGACTCTGGAAGTCGTCGGGGGGGATCTGAGTGCTGAAGAAGCAAACCCCCTAATCCAAGCTGGTCTGTTGGCGGTGGCTGTCAGGAGCTGTGGCATGGTAATGTCCGTCTGTTCTTTTAGGATGTCAATTGCCATCCCCGCGTGCGTCCATCTTCGATCGCACTTTGCATGATGTTTTTTTAGGCGCTGTTGTGCTGAACGATATCGTCAAACCTCTTGCGTCGCTTGACAAAGGTGAGAAGTTCCTGTGGGCTCACGACACTTCCGAACTTGCTCTGTAAATCTGTCATTGGTCTTATGATACGGAGCAGTTTTCCTCCGTGTTTGGAATTAGCTCTGGATGAGAGTGTCCGCTAAATGCTGTAAATGAGGGAAATGCCTGAATTCTTCTGTCAGTGTCGGCGAGAAGTGCACCTCAGTGAAAACGAGAGTGACATCCCAGTTCCATGGGGTAACCCCAAAATACCCTCCCCCGTTTCAAAGGAAAATGTTTAAAAAATGGTTCATGTCAAGTCAAGTGCAAGATGTGTGCATTGGAATTAAAGATGTGAGATACAACCAATGGATGAAGCTGAATCAAGGGATTAAACCCATTACACAAGAGGAGGCCATGCACATGTATTCCATTCTGTTTTTATTTACTTTAATCATCTTTAATCTAATCTGCAAATACTGACCTAAAATAATTCTAAACATGCATCATCACTGTGTTGACCCCTAACTTACTGAGGTTTCAATTCCAAGCCCTTTAAACATTGCGAAATGTGTAACATTAACAAAATTTGTTTTGCTGGAGCATGCACTGTCCCGTTAGAGGTATACAGGCTGAAACACCGACAGCACATGCAGTGAAGCGCTCTCTTTGCATTTGGTATTTCCAGTCAGGATTGATTTTTCTGTGAATTATTTCAGTTTTGATTTTATGGGTTTGGGAAAATCACAGCTGTGGAAATATATACACACAAAATGTAATCCAACCTGCGCCCTCCCAGTTCCTACCCATTCCTTGGAAGACTTCACGAATGAAAGCCATGTGTATGTTTAAAGGAAAAAAAGGGAAAAGCCTAGTAATAACAAAGGTAACAAAGATACACACTTGGATATTTATGACTTTTTAGACAATTATTGTTATATGTTTCAATTCAAACACCAAGCTGCCTCTGAGAGGAGGATGATTTAAAGGCTGGGGAAGGCATTCTGGAGAAATAAGCAAGAGTATGCTCGAGAAAATGGAAAATCTGAGTTATCCCACCCCTTTACTTCAGCTCTCCCTCCAAACCCTCTTGACCGAAACACCTGAACATGCACAGCCTAATTACTGCTGAAGGACGAGTCCAAACAAGAGAGGATTATGTTGTAGTGCATCATTGTTGTATCCAACCGCCTCATGTTTCACATGTAAGAAACAGTCTTGTTCAGTTATGTAGCAGTATGTCTGCTTAGTCCTGCGGAAGACCCTGTCCACATTTGTGCACGAGTGTTTGGAGGTAGGCATGTTGACCACACAAAAGCCTTTTTTTAAGTGACTGCCACGGATGATAGATCTTTTCCTTATTATCTTATTATCTGAGCATTTGATTAATTGCTGGCGGGATGTAAACATAATTTATCAGAATGACATCAAAAATACTTCTAAAACAGGAGCACTTGGAGAGCACAAACCTCCACCAAGTGCAACAATTCCTCATTCGAACCAAATTGTCAATTAGTCTAATCTCATAATGGTAAATTCCTGGATCTAGAACTTGACCCGGATCAGTGCCAATCCATCAGAGTCTTTCTTGTCCAAATCCTCACCTTAAGTAGAAATATCATGAAAATCCACACACATCTTCTGTAATCCTGCTAACAAACCAACACACAAAACAAGGGTAAACCATAGCCTCCCCTTGCCTGCGCCCAGAGTCGGCTGCGAAAGGCTCCAGCCTCCCCATGACCCTAGTAGGTCTAAATAGTTTGGCAGATGAATAGATGAATTTACATGATTTCCTCCAGGATCAATAAAGTATTCTGAATGAACATAACCTCCATGGCTAGTTAAAATGATTTACCCTGCTTTTAACTGCAGTTATTAAGAAACACATGAAGTGCTTTGTCTCATGCTAAATATGGCATGGAAGCTAGACCTAACCATTAAAGTGTACCGGTATTGGTCCATACAGCATAACTTGTGTTTATGTAATATGTTTAAGTAGTTATTTTTATGTTATTGACTATAAAAAGCAGAAAACTGGTAAATCTATCCGTTGGATTACCAGCAGGGGCTGATTTGTGGGGGTTAGCAGTCATTTTCCCCAGAAGTGGAGTCAAAACGTTGGGACAGGGAGACGTTCCATTTTAGTGACTCTGAGGATGAGAAAGCTGCCAGAGATGTGTGTTGACAGTAAATGCAAAATAGCTTATGCAGCTGATGGTTTGCCACCTCTGACGTCAGTTGGTTTAGTAACAAAAAAGGAAATGTTTTTGGCGATTTCTGTGCTTGTTGTTTGTGCAGCTCAGCACCAGCCGATTGTGTTATGCGACAAAGGTCAGCGATGTAGCCCAGCCAATCCAATGAGTTCGTGTCACCGCCAGGCTTTAACAA
>JBCNYG010000015.1:9913339-9929099 GCA_039654305.1 Porochilus rendahli | reverse complement strand
ACACACACACACACAAAATTACTCACTCAGCACACATGCACACATGCACGCACACATGCACGCAACACACACATACGCGCACACACACATACGCGCACACAAATCATGTCAGGGCTTGACATGGAGGCCCAACTCAGGGGTGTTGGTTCTTCCTTCATAAAAATTAGAATTACAAAAAAAACAACAAATAAACAAACAACAAAACAATCTTATTCAAAATCTTTTACACTCTTTATATTATAAAATATGAAATATGAATATAAGACTAATAATATGTTAAGTTTTTTGTGTATATTTATTAATTGTTTTTTTTTCATCTTGAAGTTTTCTCTGTCAAGAATTTCCTGTTAATTTCCAAACAGCTTTATCCTTTATTACGGTCTCAGTGAAGCTGTAGCCCATCCTGGGCAAATCATCACTCACACACACACACACACACACACACACACAAAACACCAGTCACTCACTTATGGGTGTGTGTGTATGTTGACCCTGCGATGGTGATCTGGTGAGCTGTTCAGGGTGTACCCTGTCTTTGCCCAGTGTCGGCTGACATATGCTCCAGCCCCGCGTAACCCTCATGAGGTAAAGCAATTCAGCAAGTGAGTGAGAGAAGAGTACGTGAAAGAATGCTTTTAAAGATAACAATTTCTAAATGGGTGCCAATAATTTTTTGAGAGAAAATACTCTCAAAGTCAGCAAATACCAGAATAATTCTTGTCACAGAACAGAGGAGATAAATATCTATATCAGGTTTTAGTGGATTTTTAAAACCTTTTCTGCAATATTTATTTGATGCAGTCATTTTTACACGTTCTTCTAAATGGTGCTTATAATTTTTGTTGCCTGTTTATCTCACCCAGCTGGATATGTTCCCAGTCTTTAACAAGCCTTTTGCGCATAATTTGATTTGTGTGTTGGTTTATATTTCTTCCTTTTTATTGTTGCCATTTTGTCTTTTGTATCGAAGGGAAATGTAAATAGATGATTGAATGGTAAAAATGAATCATAGCAGGAGACCTCATGAGACATGATGCAGAAACTGACTGGGCCTGTCATGTGTTCTGTAATGATTTAGGATTTCACTGGGACTTAGGAGAGCGAGTTTGAATGCATGAGATAATGAATACCAGCTATTTATATCTCACTGGAAACATGCTTTCTCTCTTCCCATAATTCCATTGTGTGTGCATTTACAAACAACATTTACTTATAGTGCCACACAGCCTATCAAATCTATACAACTTGTGTTTTTATTTACTTTGTGCACCACAGGTGTGTGTGGGGATATCCCCACTTACAGGAGAAATGGTTTTTAGTTTGGAATTTATCACCCACAGACACATTAATCTATACCTGCTTAGAATGTGTGAATAATGTAAAACGTGTTTGTTTTTAAAGAAATGGAACGGTGGGATGGCATAATACTGCAGTGGTTAGTGGTTAGTCTGCCTAACATTGAGAAGGCCTGGGTTTAATTCTATGGCTTGGGTGTTCCTGTGTGGAGTTTTTCTCTTCTCTCTGTGCTTTCGTGGGTTTCCTCCATGTACACTGCCATCTATCAGAGTCGGCTGAGATGGGTGCCAGCCTCCCTGCAAACATAATTGGGAATAAGTGGCCTAGAAAATGAATGAATGAATAAATGAATGGAACTATGGCAGTGTAAAACCACCACTGTCCTCATCTTAAAGGTGGTAAACAAAAGGGTTCTTTAAAGAGACTTGAAATGATTAATTGATTATTAACTTCCTAAGCATTTCTAACTGGAAACTGGAAATGGAAAGTCTCTACTGAATAGTTTTACAGAGAATCTTTAAAGAGTCATCAAGAGTGACACATCAATAAGAGTGCTAAATGCACAGTGGCATAGGGGTTAGCACATCCACCTCACAGCAAAGTCCTGGGTTCTGTGATGGCATTTCCGGGTAGAGTCTGCATGTCCTCCACGTGCTTGGGTGGGTTTCCTCTAGGTACTCTGGTTTACTTCCACAATCCAAAGATATACACATTAGGCTACCTCATTCACTCACTCAAGTTGCCAAACTGCTTTTTCCTATAAGGGTTGGCCCGAGACTCTCTAGGTGCCTATCTCAGCTGACGCTGGGCAAAGGAGGGGTACATCTTTAAAAGATTGCCAGACCATCACAGGCCATTAGGCTAACTGCCTATATCGCCCATATCTGTGAGTGTGAATCATCATATGTGTGTGTGTGTGTGTGTGTGTGTGTGTGTGTTGACCATGCAATCGACTGGTGAGCTGTTCATGACGTATCCTGCCTTCCCCCAGAGTCAGCTGATATAGGTCCAGCCTCCCCATGACCCCTGTTGGATTAGGTGGTTCGGCAAAATAATAAATGTATAGGTTGAAGCATTTGCGTGAAATGTGTAGGGCAATCTTCCAACCTCAGCACACCTCACTTATCCAAATCTGAGGGAACAGATATTATTTTGCATTTATCAGAGAAATACATTTTTGCCACACCAGACAACTTGAAAGTTTTTTTTTTTTAAAACACCACTTTAACTTTAGCTTTAAAAGAAATTAATTAATCAAAATAAATACTGTACATGCAGTGACCTGGTAATGTGCTGACAGAATGTGGCCTATTATGTGGAAAAATACTTGCATTCCAATACTGTTCAATAAGCAGTGATGACGGGTTCTTAACAGACTTCAGAGCAGCTGAGGAAGTTTAGAAGTACTTATTGGCAAGCTGTGTGTTACATACTTATTACTGCCTAATGTCTGAAATACCTGTAATACAACATTTTTAATTATTTAAAATTGTGAGTAGGCACGTAGACCCTGAACAGCTCACCAGCCCATCGCAGGGCCAACACACACACACACACACACACACACACACACACACACACACCTAGGGCCAATTTGGAACAGTCGATTACCCTAATGTGCATGGACTGGACTGTGGGAGGAAACTGGCATACCCAGCGGAAACCCATGGAAGCACAGGGAGAACATGGAATTGTGGGACTTGAGCAGGACCTTCTCGCTGACCACTACACCGCCCTTTAATGGTGATGCAATGGAGTTTGTGAGAATTTCCTTAATAAAGCATCCAGTATTTTCAGATGGGGCAGGTAGGATTAAAACACCATCTTGCATATTTCACTGCATGGTTGCTTTCTAAATATCTTTCCTGTGATGAAAGAAAAGGGAAATAAACATGTCTTACAAACAGTGAAAGAACTCAGCAGCATAAAGAATCTTAAAATAGAGAAGCGAATCTAACCACCGAGTAAGATTCTGTTAACCCGGAGCCCTGTAGTGTGTTTACAGTGCTGTCTGTGAAGGTTTGAATTTCTCCCAGATTAAATCACTCCTAACTTCACCACGCCATTCCTAGAGAGATCACTTCCTGGAATAGCGCTCACGTTGAAATCAGCAGATTTGAATATGTGAGGGATGCAAAAAAAAGGACTTGTTTTGCAGGAGGATTACGAAACTGGCTTTTACGAGCCGCGACACTGCCGGTAAACTCCGGTCGGGAACAAAAGTGGGCGTGGCTTTCCCTCCCAGGAGAAGACGCTCATGTAGGGACGATCATGTGGGAAAACCCAGTGCGCGCGCGCGTCCGCGGCCCGGACACACGAGCATGACTGCACGGGGCGGGGCTAATCCACCACTTCCGGTGATTGACCCATAGTGTGCCAGAGGGTCGGAAAGTCCAAGATGTCGTGTACTCCGTGTACCCATGTGTTCACTGGATACAAAGGTCTTGTTAAGGCTTGTAGGGTAAAAATCAGCGTTTTTCACTGCGGAAGAGAAGTTAGAAGCACAATTAAACACATGATGTGGAAAATAAGTTCTCATGCTTAGTTCTGCCTCTGTGAGAATGACCATCTGATTCACAATCAAGTTTCCCAGCTTCCCATTTAAAAAAAAAGTGAAAATATACTTAACTACATGACAACACTGGGATACAAT
Source organism: Porochilus rendahli (assembly GCA_039654305.1). Taxonomy (NCBI): domain Eukaryota; kingdom Metazoa; phylum Chordata; class Actinopteri; order Siluriformes; family Plotosidae; genus Porochilus; species Porochilus rendahli. The sequence continues at coordinate 9,925,150 of JBCNYG010000015.1, read as the reverse complement.
ATTACTTATGCTATTATTATTATTATTATCACTTGAATCATATCAGCAATGCTTTTGGCATCATCTCTGAGGCCTATGTACATGCTCAAGATATCACTTGAAATACAAAATGCTTGTATGGATTTAGACACTGTCTGAAATCTGATCCAGCACGGATCCAGCACTTTCAACCAATATTTACTTCAGTGTATTACATCGATATATACTGCTGAGTATTTTCCTAGTTCTCTCTTCAGCTGGGAAAAGCAGGAAGCCAAGAAGGTAAAGTAATACATTTTCATCACAGCATCATGTAGGCGATATTAAAAAAAGGCAAACAATGTCAGATCTGATCTAATACCTCTATAGCATTTTAGGTCACTATCAGTTTTCAGCTTGTTAAAAAATAAATAAGCAAATAAAGAAAAGTATAAATGCATAAAGGAACACACACATGGTGCAACACCCTGTTCACACTATAACTCCTTAGCACTGAATAAACAACACTGTGAACCAAGTATTTTGTATATTCAACCAATTGCAGCCTTGACTCTGTCTATTTTTTTTTTTTGTTTCTGGGGAATACGGCTTCAGCCATTATATATGTATATTTTTTAAAAAAGACATTGATAATTTAAAACAACTGTAATTACAATGTGTGGCTTAAACTTAAACTATACTAATGTAATCATTTTGCGTTTGATGCAGTTATGCAAATATGTATTTAATTTTTTTTTCTGTTGTTTTTTGTGTTAATTGTCGTTTTCAAAACGTACCACTATCAAAAGCATTGATATTCAGACAAAATGGTCCCTGAGACATAGGAAACATTTTTGTTTTATTTTATTTCTATAAACATCATATGTGTATCTTTAAATAGAATTTCAAACGAATGATGAAAGGGTTATTAAAATGTGTCTTCATATTTATTGCTCAGGAAACTGTAGCAAAGGGTGCCTGTTTTGAACTATTCTTGTTTTGGTCTATGTTTAATTTTTGTGTCAGTCTGGTAGCTGTACTCGAGTAGTTCTTGTGATGGTTGGGAAATAGAAAAAGTCACTTTGAAGGAGAAGGAAGTGACATTGAGCAACACACAGCTACTCTGCTTTTCTCCTCCAGAATGGGAAGTGTTGTGAAATGTTGCTCATGCAAAAACAATGAGAAGTCACCAGGCCTATTGGTTTTTAACTTAAATATTAAACAAAGGCATAACCTAAATAGTGTAGATTTTCATGGTATGACATCAGAAGAAAAATTTACTGTACAGCAAACATGTGAGCTAAACATAGGCCAAGCTGGAACAGAAGAGTAATCTTGGAATTCATATTCCCAGGAATACTGAGAATGAGGCATTAATACACCGTGGATGAGAAGTCAGTCCATCTTGGGACACCATGCACACAAATACTCTCACCGAAATACAATTTACAGTTGCTAATCCACCTACTGGTTTTTGGGAGGTGGGAGGGAACCTGAGGAAACAATCTGTGACACTGGAGAACGTGCGAAACTCCACACTGAGCAGGATTAAACTAGGGACACTGGAGCCATCAGACAGCTATGTCATGAATGTGCTGCTTTCTGCAGTTCATCAAAATTAAAAATTAGGGTTCTGAAAAAATTGACTGAATAAACTTTAGGAATTTCTTCATTTATTTTTGTAGCATACTATTGAATTGCAAAAACTTCTTTTTTAGAAATTCTGTTTAACATTTTTACAGTCATTAAGGACCTAAATGCCTAAGCATAGAATAGTGATGAAATATCCATTATCAATTATATATTAACTTTTATCATTAATATTCTGTCTAATGTTAACCATGCTTTAGGAATGAGTAATGATTTTGCTGGTTTGTTCCAGGCGTAAGGAGAAGGTTTAGATAAAGAAATGATGGTAGTTGATATAAAATTTATAAGGAGATCAGATGGTAGTTTACATGACAGTAGATGTATTATATTTAATAGTTTGCTTCACATGTAATAGATACCTTTAATTTACCTCCTAACTTACGCTCTCCCTCGTTCTCATTCTCCCACCCTTTACTGTCATGGTGATGACCTCTGATGGGGGGGTGGGGGGATGGAGGGGTTCTCTTCTTCCTCGACACGTACCACGAGCACCTGTCTGTCTGGTTCCTCTGGCTTGACTCTCACACAACACTTCTGAGTCTTCCTCTACCTGCAGGCTCAGATACGCCACACTACACTGGCAACCCCATAAACTAAACGAGTTGAACTACCTTGCTATCCAAAATGCCACAGTCGACAATATTATCTCAGAGCCAATTTTCCCCATGTACGCTATCTTTTGTACTCTGATGCAACACCTTTTAGGATTTGATCATGCTGTTATAATATCAATGCCTTTGAAAACCTCAGTGCAGGTTTGTTTATTTGATAATGGGGATGGAAATACTTGGCCGTCATTACACTTTAAGCAATGAAGTGCTGGTGAGTAGGTTTATAGGCTCATAATGGAAATGTTTATGAAGCCCCAGAGCACTGGCTCAAGCAGGGTGTTTAATTACATCCTGGGCCTTCTTAAAATTGTGGGCATGTGTATTACTGCTGTTTATTTATTTTTTTATTATTTTTTATGAAGGTAATATGATGAAAGCATTCATTTGGATGATTTAATATTATGATGTTTAATTCTGGACTGTTGGGATATTTTGCCCAAAAAGGCATTACAGGCTTGACACCTAGTAAAAATATAAATGCCTATATTATTATCATTAAGACCTTGTTTTCTCTCTTGTGGGTCTTAATACACACACATAAATAAATATAAAGCATTTTCTATCACTCATTCTTGTGTTTTTGTAGAAATATGCTGGTATAGACTTTTAGGTTTGCCAAAACATATTTACAATTAAATGTTGGTTGTGTGTGTGTGTGTGTGTGTGTGTGTGTGTGTGTGTTTAGAGAAGTACCAGCAACAGCTTGGTCATTTTGGGGCGTTGCTGGTATAGCCTTGACCCCAATGCTGAGAGAACACTGAACCCAGTTGACTATTGACAATGTCTGTGTGCTTTAGATAATTCCGCTTTACTGCTGGTTGACATGGACAAAGGACAAACCTGTAAAATGGTTTCTTCCAATTCCTCTACGATACATCTAACGAAAACAACCATTTTCTTAACAGGTTATGCATTATATTTATGGTGGCAGTAGGAGTCCATCAATTACAGTACAGTGTAATTGATATTGCAAGGATTGTGGTCAATTAAGTTTTTACACAGTGCTTGACACAAATTGACTTAGACGTAATTTCTTCCATTTCCTCATTTCTACACACACACACATATATATATATATATATATATATATATATATATGTAATAAAAATCTATCACACACACACACCAGTGCATTTTTCATTGTCTCACTCAAGTGTCATGAAAAGGTGAGTGTGACTTGAACCAGTGACACCAATCAGACAGAAACAGCAAGACAACCAAGCTCAAAAAGAAATAAAAATTATTTAATTCAATAAAATAGTATATAACAAGATAGACTCTCTACCGGTTTTCTGGTTTAGCAGACTACTTCATTGCATGGCCAATACTGTTACAATGCGTTGCATCATACCTCTGCAGTACAACTCTTCCCTCGACAGCCACTGCCCCAGATTATGGGGGGAAAAGGTATTTAAATAACAGAGTAATTTTTTAAAAAAACAGTACACATTTCACCCGTACAAAAATACTTTACAGATCAAAGTACATGAGCGGGCTTCCACAACACCACCAGAGTGACAAAGTCATCGAGCATGGAGGAAAGTGTTGCGCAATCCAGGCGCCAGTCCCCTCGACACGCTCTTTCGCTCTTGTAAACATTTTTTAAAGCACTGTTCGTCATTTTCAAGCAAAAATTGACTAATTTGTTTAAAAAAAAACATACTCTTTGGAACCGATGTATTACAGTCTTATGTGGAAAGGTTGCTGAAGTCAACGTTAGCACTGGCCGGTGGCGGAGAGCAGGTTGCGCAGGGTCGCCAGCTCCCGGGACAGTTGCTCCACACGCTTCTGCAGCCGCTCGTTCTCTGCCGCCAGCTCGAGCACTTTGTGCTGCGTCTCCAGGTTGCGCATTTTCGCTTTGTCTCTGCTCTTACGCACGGCCAGGTTGTTGCGCTCACGCCGCATCCGGTACTCCTCGCTATCCTTCTCCAGCCTCTTCTTGCCTTTGCTACCTGTAGACGGGATTTTACCGCCCGGTTGAGGCGATCTGGCGGAGCGGCTGGGAGGAGCAGGCGTGCCAGGCGGGCTCGAACACGACGACGAAGCGTTGGAGATGTTTCCCAGGCTCCCACTGGGCGCCGACTGGTACTGCAGGTAGGAGCGCATGTCGAAGCCTCCTGGTCCGTCCATCCTCGGGTCTTCGTTCACGTCGCCTCTCCACTGACTTTTGCCGTAGGCACCCAGGAAGTCCGGGCTGAAAACCGTGTCGAGGCGCGTCTCCTGAAGCTCCGGGTAGCCCAGCTGGCTCCGGTTGGCGTCGCGTTCAGTCAGCGGCGCGTAGCTCTTGTAACCGGGCGCCTCCGCGGCGGATCGCTTGCTCTTGGCGTCCTCGCTGGTAGAGAAGTCCCCGGTATAGCTCTCCTCGCTGTGGAGTGCCGGCTGCTGGTAGTGAAGAGCAGAATCCAAGTAGATACTGAAGTCAATCGCCTTCTCGTGCTCGGAGATGCCGAGTTTCGTCATCGAGGCGTCAGTGGAGGGTTTGAACGCGCCGCCGTGGACGGGACCCAGACTGTGGCCGCTGTGGAATGCAAGGCAGTCCCTTTCGTAAATACCGACCACTTCCATGGATCTTAACACCCGCCGGATTGCGGCAGGACGCGAATGCAGGGGCTGATTACCCTGACAAAAGTTCACACCCACGGAATCACTGACAAAACAGCAACACAAGCCGTGCAGACGCTATCTGGCGGTTAACCCTCCAGCAAAACCTTTTCTGAAACACTGCTTAGAAAAGTTGACAAATCTGTCTGTTCGAATCTAATCGGGACTTGCACCGTGTGCTCGTGCGTGGACGCGCTGTCAAGTCCCATGTTTCGTTGGTGTATTTATACATACTTGTGGGCGGATCCTTCATTGTCGTAAGAAGAAGGGAAAAAAACAGCACTGCTTAAGCTTTACTAAACCGCCCTAAACCTGTTAGTCTGTGCTAACGGAGGTGGGACATCATTTCCCCCTTATTACCAAGTACACCTAACAAACATATCGTCTATAAATCCACTTGATGCGACTCTCTGGAGCTTAAAATAGCACTGTGAGTGATCATGAATGGAAACCCCAAGCTCTTCTCAAACAAACACAATATGGGTTCAAATCACAAAATCTGACAGAAATTTAGTGTTTAAAAACCCCAAAACAAAACTAAGAAGGATACAAGAACTTTTCACCAGATATAGAGATATGGTTTAAATCTGGATTACTACTTCACTTCATTCTCGCGTCCCTAATAACACCAGAACCAGGTTTTTGGGATCATATTTATTAAAACATCAGTCGACATAGCTAGGGTACAGCAAACCACACCACACCTAGGAATACCCTGCTAAAAATATTGATTTGGAATACCCTGCTAAAAATATTGATTTGATGTGAACTGTACATACAGTGAAGATCAGTTACTATTCAGTGCTTATGTTTGAACACAGTATATAAAAAGACTTCCTGTTCAATAGACTAAAACAGCCAACTAAAGTCATCTTCACATTGTATGATAACAGCAAGCTTATCATATCACGCTATATGAGACGCTTGTAATTACGTCTTGGACATATTCCTTCACATACTTTGTGATTTTAGGCATACAATAAAGATTGTCTGGAGATAAGACTGTGACATGACAAAATAGAGACTTTTAGTTCGAACCTTGAATATGTGGGTGGGGGGCATCCCTCAACTCGGTAAAAGCAGTCACTGATGTTTGATTTTGATTTGGTGTCCACTGTTTTAGCTTTAGCACAAGTATCACAACCACATAAAATCCTGACAGATGTTTAGGATGTCTGCCCCAGAGCAAGCCTGTCCAAAGTTCGTCCTAGGCTCGGTGAGGGTGTTTCCGTGTGGAGTTTGCATGATTTCCCTGTGCTTGCATGGGTTTCCTCGGGGTACTCCAGTTTCTTCCTACAGTTTGAAGACTTGCAACTTAGGCTAGTTGGCTGTTACAAATTGCCCCTATGGGTGACTGAATGCGAATGGTTGTGTGTGTGTGTGGTTTGCTGTTCAGGGTGTGCCTGGGTCAACGGTGATGGGCTCAGCCTCCCCGAACAAGTAGTTCGGCAAAGAAGTGAGTGAGTGTAAAAACTTGGATAGACTTCTTAATAACGTTTTTTTTTTTTTTTTTTTTTAATAAAAATAACGTTTATGGACACCATCACACATGCATATTGAAATCCATTACAGATTGTCAACCCCCTTTCCATCCAATAGACTGGCAAGCTGTTCTAGATGTACACTGTCTTTGTCCAGATGTGGCTGAGACAGGTTCCAGCCACCCTGCAACCCTAGTGAGATGAAGTGGTTAGGATGAATGAATGAATGAATGAATGAATGAATGAATGAATATTATTCAGATGTGACGCATTAGATCAGTGGACCTCTCTCAAGGTTCTGGAAGACTGCAGCATGCCTTAAATCCTGAACCTTTTGAGAAAAGCTGACACTGGGCAGCCCATCACATCAACAGCCTCTGACTTGGTGCACTAATTCAAAGATTCTTGGCTTTCTTGGCTTCACCTACTGACAGTTCCTCCAAGTCCAAGTTCTTTTTTTTTTTAAACTTAATGAAACTTAATTATTAGCCAACCCTCCTGAAAGACTCAATGTAATCTGACCAGTTTCAAGTAGCCAAAATACAGGCCTAGCTGGTATAATTGATGACTCCTGAATGACTGCTAGATAGTGGAGAAGCCATTTCTTAGAAAAACAGCACAACAGTCGATGAATTAAACAAGAAATAAGGAAGTTGAAAAATAACTTTTTCCCGCTGGCAAAGATGGTCTACCATGACCAGCTCAAGTTTGTGGTTGGTAGCTGCTCAGAGCTCTCAGCTCTCTCTCTCTCTCTCTCTCTCTCTCTCTCTGTATTTATAAATTGATAGTTATATACTGATATTAATGATGCCAGTTAGTGAATGTAACCTAGAAATGTATAGTTGATGTTAAATAAACTTGCATTTTAACCACTTGATACACTACACGTTTCCATAACACACACTGTTTGTAGCGGACACAAATAAACACTTTAAGAGTTGGTTAAATACTGTAAAAATATAAAAGGCAAACTTTACAGCACTAAGAACTTACTATTTAAACTGTCATTAAATCCAAAAGTGTCCATGAACTCCAAATAACTGAAATTAGGCAACTTTAATAGCCTAAAACTAATACAATTACTACACTGACACCTGGCGGAAACTTTGCGTTACTGCAGAAAAGGATGCCGTAAATTCCCTGCAGAAATAGTGTATTTGGGGTGTGTGTGTGTGTGTGTGTGTGTGTGTGTGTGTGTGTGTGTGTGTGTGCTGTTACATTGCAAATTATATGCAAACATTTCGCAAATGTGACTTTTAAGTGTTTTTATTTGTTATGATGAATCATGTATATTTGGCTGTTCTATTGATAGTGATATGTTTTACATACTTGGTGTATTATTGCTATCTTACTAAACCTGTCGCAATAGCGATATATGTTTGAGCACCCGTTTTTGTTTCCAGTAAATTAAGACACACCATGATGACTTACTCAAAGAAATACAACTTCTCTTCCTTGTTAAACAACTGGATTAGTCAAACCTGCAGATTTTACAGTAAAACACTGGCCAAGCTGGTCAAACTGGTAGAGAATCCTTGCCAGGAGGTAAAGTCAGGCAAATAGAAGCAGTTAATGAATGACTTCTACTAATGATACACTGTAAGGAGCCACTTTTAAGAAAACAACACAACAGCGAGGCAAGATCCTCAGCAGTACTGAAACTGAACTTCACACTGGGTAAAGATCTACCAGCTTGGCCTGACTTCGGAAGCACTCTCTCACTCATTTACTGAACCACTTAGGATCACAGGGAGGCTGGAGCCTCTCTCAGCAGACACTGGGAAAAGGCAGGGTACACCATGATAGCTCTCCAGACCATTGCAGGGCCAACACACAATCATTCGCATTCACATCCACACCTTGGACAATCAACTTAGTATATATTAGTGGAGCAGATAAGCCAAAACAATCGTTCATTTGATGATACAAGCATTAAATTTGGTAGAAGTACTCATTGTTGGCCAGACTTTAAGAAAAAAGTGAAATTTGAAATTCCAATATGGCGTGATTTTCCAATATGATGCTAATCATGAAAAAATGTCAACACATTGTTGTGTAAATAGCCAAAGTGCAGATATTATTGAGATTTTTGTCTTTGCCATAACATTACTGACTTGAGAAAAGTTCCAGCCTTTCAGGAATTCAGTATGGCAGCAATTTTACAAGATAATATACAAAATATGCTTCCAGAGTATTGCTGCATATTTGTCCGTAAAACTTGATTGTTATGACTATTTTCATAGAAAATATTTGTTAATAGAGATATATGTTCATAGAAATACTGTAAAAACATATGACAGGTATATTAATCATGTCAGAACTCAAGATCTGTGAAAATGTTAGTGTCTGTTCTCCTTCTATCATTGTTTAATAAAGACTTACCCACTGTGAGCAAAGGTAGATGCTTTTCATATTATAAATCAGATACTGTGGTTCTTTTTCAATGTGATGTAGGGCTAGAAATCAGCTGAAAGATTAGAAATGGGTTTTGTAGGATTTTTGAGTTTTGTGGATTTTTGGAGGCCTTCCTGCATGGAAAGCAATTTACAGTGGTGCTTGAAAGTTTGTGAACCCTTAAGAATTTTCTACATTTCTGCATAAATACAACCTAAAACATCATCAGATTTTCACACAAGTCCTAAAAGTTGATAAAGAGAACCCAGTTAAATAAATGAGACAAAAATATTTTACTTGGCCATTTATTTATTGAGGAAGATTATCCAATGTTACATATCTGAGTTGCAAAAGTATGTGAACCTCTAGGATTGGCAGGTAATTTGAAGGTAAAATTAGGATCAAGTGTTTTCAATCATTGGGTTGACAATAAGGAGTGAGTGTGCACCTTGTTTAGTTTAAAAACATGGATCTATCATGTCAACATATCATTGTCAACAGATGTTTGTGTAAATGAATCATGGCACCAACAAAGGAGATTTCTGAGGACCTCGGAAAAAGGGTTGTTGATGCTCATCAGGCTGGACAAGGTTACAAAACCACCTCTAAATTGTTTGGACTCCACAGTAATGGAGGGAATTTATGATCATTGTTACCTTTTGAATTTTGAAATGATACCAGCAAATACTAAAGATATAATAAAAATGCCAGGACATCTGTCCATGATCTGAATCTCAAGTAAAGAACTCAGAAAGTATGTCATGCAGCAAGACAACGATTCTAAGCACACAAATCATTCTACCAAAGAATGGTTAATGAAGTATAAAGTTAATGCTTTGGAATGGCCAAGTCAAACTCCTGACCTTAATCCAATTGAGATGTTGTGAAAGGACCAGAAGCGAGCAGTTTATATGAGGAAATCCACCAACATACCAGACTGTAAGCTGTTCTGTACAGAAGAATGGGCTAAAATTCCTTTAAGCTGATGTGCAGGACTGATCAACAGTTACCGGAAATGTTCAGCTGCAGTTATTGCTGTAAAAGGGGGTCTGAACAGATACTGAAATCAAAGGATTTCATGCAGAATTTATGCAGAAATGTATAAAATTCTTAAGGGTTCTCAAACTTTTAAGCACCACTGTATAACATGGCAAGAACCTACTATGCTTTTCCGAGAAGCACCTCACTCCTGCTGATGAAGATCCATATGGGCTTAGATCTGCACTCAGAGACTGTAAAGACGACTGCTGGTGATATAAACTCTCTTGCTGCAATTATTAGGACTTACAGTTGTGGTATAACCAACCGGACTACATGTTGGACTGTAATGCTGTTTTCTTATATGGTTTGTATTTTATGGTTTCACCCAAATGAGGATAGGTTTCCTCCTCGGGTCAACTGAGGGAGCTTTTCCTTGCCACTGTCTCCATGAGCTTGCTCATGTAAGGGGTTGTACAAAAATCTTCAGATTCCTCCTTAAATTACTTTTACTATGTAAAGCTGCTTTGTAACAATGTCAATTGTAAAAAGTGCTATATAAATAAAACTGAATTGAATTGAATTTTAATGGGTAAATGGGTTTACTGAGTGTTCTAGTTTCCTGAAGATGCCTGACAATTTCAGTTTTTCTTTTCCTAGATGAACTGCCTTCACCCAGCTACTAAGCTTCATCTCCCCAGAGGAACTGGACAGAGATCAGCGTGGGTTTTTTCCCCGTTTATTTTTTCCTGTTTTTTTCGGTGTGCTGGTGGCCATCTTCAAAAAAAAAGGGGGCATTATTGGAATTTTTGATGCTTAGCACTTTTTCCTCAAAGAGTGACTTACAAAGTATTTTCATACCAAATTTCATGCATGTATCATCAACTGAATGATCCTGGCCAAAAATCATATGGTGCTACTCCACTGTGTCTTTGGACTGTGGAAAGAAACTAGAGGAAATCCACACAAGCATGGGCTGAACATCGCTGTGTGGGTGGACTCAAAGCCAGAACCCTTTTAATGTGACACGGACATGCTAACCACCACATCACCTCGCCGGCCTTTATATGGGAACAAGTTTGACTAATTTGGATTCTCCAGGGAGGTTGTAATGTTGTAAAAGATTTATTATACTTGTGCAATTATTGGGCAAGTTTTTGTAGGGATCAGGATTTTCGGCACTATTTTGGACAGATATGGGCGTGTCCGAAACTGCACACTATTCACTAATGTACTATTTTTGTTATTTTTCTCATTTCCTAGTTTCACTCTAAGTTTAGTGAGAATATCCCTTTCTCTAATGTAGGGGTTCTTTCCTGCAGTCAAGACCTCATTTGATACTGCCCCCCTTAGAGCATATATATCTTTAATAAAATAATTATAATCCTATATTGGGGCATATTACTGAAATGTGTACAGTAGTATTTTGAATACACGTGGAGTCACAGTTATTTTAAACCTTCTATTCAAAGCACACATTTATGAAAATTATCATTACAATCAAGTTGGCTTACTAGTACTTACTACTCAATTAATTTTTGAGTTATTCAGGTTTGGATTCAAATATAAGTAACCTGCTTATTAATTTAACAACAAGAAACAGTGTGTAAAAAGCTCTGGGATGTCCCAGGGTGGTACCGCCCCTCCAGGTGTCAAACTGTGTAGGGAGTTGTGTCACAGAGTGTGTAGGTCAGGTACTTGGTGATAATGTTCTAGAGAGGAGCTAGGACTGGCAGATCATGACAGAGAGGAGAGACAAAGGAATACATTGTCTGGCACCCGTAAGAGCATGACTAAGTGGTCTCTACATAGAGATATTATAGGATGTCTATGGGTCCATCCCATTACATGGGGCATTCCACAACTACAGGATCTCTGTAATAACATGGATAAGAACACAATAATAAGTTGCACACCATTTAACCTGGGACTAATGTAGTGAATTAACTGAATACCCAGGGGGCACGGTGGGGTAGTGGTTAGCACATCCGCCTTACAGCAAGAAGGTCCTAGGTTTGAGTCCCAGGCTCAGGCGTTTTTGTGTGGGGTTTGCTGTGCTCCCCATGATTTACGTGGGTTTAATCTGGGAACTCCAAAGAAATGCACATTAGGCTAAATGGCTGTTCAAAATGGCCCGT
>JBCNYG010000015.1:9867208-9884708 GCA_039654305.1 Porochilus rendahli | reverse complement strand
TTTGTCACTCTAGAACTTCATAACTGTTTCCAGGATTTTAAGATGTAAGGTGTTGTAAAGTGAAATATGAATTTTCAAGCGAAAGTGAAAGTAAATAAACTTGTTGATTTGCCTTGTCACTTAGTTCAGCTCCATAATATAGCGGGTTCTTCTTTTGCTCATGCACTGTATGAGACGTGTCATTAAAGCATCTTCATGTTACTATGCTTAATTGAGTGAGAAGAGAAAACTTCGCTTTAAAGGGGAAGTCATTGATTCTGGAGAAAAAGTGAAACCAAAGTTATGTATACGTCTCCTTTTTAAGAGGCAAAGCAGCAACATTGCCATCATCTTCAGGCAATCTCAGTCAATTAGGAATAGGTTGCATTTGCATTTTGCTTGAGCACAAATGCCTTCTGTTGCTGATTGGCTGGAGTTTTGTTGTGTGGCTCTTGAATCACTTAGTTGTTCTTATATACAGCGTCAGGGCTGTGTACAAGTACTCAATTTTTGAGCACAGAACAGAACTAGTGGACCATAAGGAGATATTTGAATTTCACAAAAATTCAATTGGATTAGAATTGACTTCACCTTTATTTGCACAACATCACTCACTGTAAACACACAGCATTTGCAATTGTGACTTGGAAAAAAATATCATGTTGATTTTGTGCAAAACTGCAATGGAAAGCCACCTCACACGGATGCTGCAGCACCAGCAACAACTTAATATTTCATATCAACTAATTTTCAACCTGGTAGAATTAGGCTGCTTTTAAGATGGTCTGCATACATGATTAACCACATTGAAAAATATTTTTTTTGTTTTTTTGTGTAATCAGGCCCACTGTGGTAAACCGAGTCAAGGTTTTTGCTTCTTATTTTGAGGTTGTCATCTCTAGAGGTACTTGTGAGATCCTCAGTTTACTCTGTTTAAACCTTAGGCCTTCAATTGCTTTTGCGGACCTTTATCATGCTCATCAGAGAGACACAGAATATTTGTCACTTGATTTTTAAAGAACGATGAGTCACATCCTCTGTGTCAAGCTGACATTTCTGTTACATTTCAAGAGCTGCACACTACCTTGTGTGAAGAAAAAGTAACCACAGTTTTAAATACATTACCAGTATGCAGCATGTGACTGCTCAAGTTTTATTTTTTTGTTGGGTTGAGGATTGTAACCTTTGCCATTTGCATACAACAGAAACGCTTGGTGTAAAACATCAACATGGTCTTTCCTTTTATGACTCTCTGATTAACATGGCATCTCCTTCTCCCTCTCTCTCTCCCTCTCTCGCTCCCTCTCTCCCTCTCTCTCCATCTCTCTATCCCCCCCCCCTCTCTCTCTCTCGCCCTCCCACATACACTTTGCTTGTTAGACTATCTATGAGAACAGGATGTATAGCCTGCGAGTGGAGTGTGGACCCAGATATCCAGAAACGCCTCCGTTTGTGCGATTCGTGACAAAGATCAACTTAAACGGCGTACACAACTCTAGTGGTGTGGTGAGTTGTTTTTTTTCCCTCTTTAGGAGCATTTTGAAATACTTTTACATTTCTTGAGTGCCGAGTGCAAAAAGCATTTCCCCCCTCCAAAGTTTGAAAGATTTCCATAGAAACCACAATGAAGTGCATGTGATTGTCACACTTTACAAACGTAAAAATAAACCATAAATACAAAATCTCATTTTAGTTTGTTTGCCTTCTGTGTTCCTGTGTAGTATGTAAGAAAAAAAACCCGGAACATTCTTTAGTGTTTTGTCTCAGGGACTATTCAGCAATATCCACCTCGTCATTTCTACGAATCATTATTATTGATGATTTTTTTATAAGGGTTATGAAAGTCTCTCTGATGGACTTGGAGTTTCAAACTCCATCGTGTTTAACAGAGTTTTAAGTAGGAAAACTGATAACATGTTTGGGGTCACTCTCTCGTTGAAACGTCCATGTTTTTTTTAGCTAAGGAGATTTGTGTGAGTTGTAGGAATGGAGATGATTGTGGTACAGGTCATTACTGAGTGTCCTTTGTGCAGCTGGTCATCCTGTAAGTCTTGTCAAAGGCTCCTGGCATTTGACTTACCTTCCGTAGCATCTGACGCACCTGTTCAGGAACAAGAAGTTCTGGTTCTTTGAACATGTCACCTGTGTGTTATTGAATCAGCTTTACTGACAGGAATGTTTAAGGCCATTGAAGGCTTATAGAGCTGGGGATTTTTTTTACTTCACCATACAATGCCTTGCAAAAGTATTCACCTCTTCAAACTTTTCCTTGGAAATCTTGAAGATTTCAAATATTTGTTATTGTGAAGCGAACAAGAAATAAATTAAAATTGAGTTTACATAACTATCAAAAAAAAGTAAGTGCTTTGTAGAGCTACCTTTTGCAGCAATTACAGCTGTAAGTCTTTTATGGTACATCTGTGTGAGCTTGGCACATCTAGACACTGGGATTTTTGCCCATGCTTTAAATCAAAACTGCTTCAGCTTCTTCATGTTGGATGTGTTCCGATGCTGTACAGCAGTCTAAGTCATACCACAGATTCTCATTACTAGGCTATTCTAACATTTTGTAGTGATGGAATTAATCATGTTTACTTCTTCCCAACTTTGTCCCTGACCTGTTTGGAGAGCTCCTTGGTCTTTGTGGTGTTGCTTGCATGGTGGTGCCTCTTGATTAGTAGTGTTGCAAACTCTGGGGTGCTTCAGAACAGGTGAGGTATATACTGAGATCATGTCACACGGAGAGGTGGACACTAACTAATTATGTGACCTTGGTAATTGGTAGCACCTGATCTTATTTGCAGGCTTTTTTTGGTGGAAACTTTTTTTCTTTTCTTTTATATTTTTTTAGAATTTTTACCCCTTTTAACTTTACCAATTTGGATTTTTTTGTGTGTAGGGCCATTTACATCACCAGTCATTGTTTATGTTGTTGTGTGTACACAGAGTTGTAAGGCAGCAAAATAGGGTGTCATGACCCTGTTCAGACTGCACAACAAATTTCAACCAATCTGAAAACCCAATTCTTAGTTTGCAAATATCTGGAAACCTAATGTACAGTTTTGCCTCTGTGACCTTGAAAAGTAGGCCAAGGTCACTCACACACAAACTCAGCCTAGCACTCATAGTACTGAGCCAGCATAAGTTTGAAAGCCCTAGCTTCAGCACGGGGAAAGTAAATGTCCGGAAACTAAACTGTGACGGACAGACAGAACCCATTCTTATAGCTCCCGATGGGCGGGAACTAAAAATTGTAGGGTTAAAATTGTCCGTATTGTGCACAGTTTTACATGTTTTAGAATCAATTTCACTACTGCCAGATACTTGGTGAAAAGGATTTAATATGACTTGTGCTGTGTGCATTCTCCAACTCCTGCATTAATCTTACAGATGCATACTCGCCTTTTAATAGAATTTAAGGCTGTGTCCCAAACCACACAATGCATTCTAAGTGCACCAGTGCTGTAGTTACATACTGTAAGTGTGATGAGAGCAAAATGACTTTATTGTGCACACCTGTCACAGGTACTGAGTACCAGATAAAAGGTTAACTCCTTTTAACAAAAGCTTGTCTTTCAGCTCCCGTCTGTATATTTTTAGATTTGAAATAAAGTCATTGCTGTAATGATGATGCATGACCCTGATGTTGTCGTGCTGCTATTTAGACTTCTGCACATCTTCCAATGCTGCAACAGATGCAGGCTCTGTTTCCACTGTGGTTCTGCAGTGAGTCCTATGAATGCAGTGTGTTTGTTTATGTTGAAAAAATCTATAATGGTGTTGTCATGTTTCTGTGTGTGTATTTAGGTGGAACCGAGGGCAGTGTCATCTTTGGCAAAGTGGCAGGACTCCTACAGTATCCGAGTGGTGCTGCAGGAGCTTAGACGACTCATGATGTGCAAAGAGAACATGAAGCTCCCACAACCGCCTGAGGGACAGATTTACACCAACTGAGACTGTACTATATCGCAAACACACACACACACACACACACACACACACACACACACACACACACACACACACACACACACACACACACACACACAGTCTGCCTTTAGCATTTTGTTTTCCTCTCATTTGTATTCATTTTCATTCCTCTCTCCAGTCAGTCATCTTTAAATTCTTAAATGTGCAAACTCTTTCCTGCTCTCTTGATCTTAGACTTAGACTTGGTTTGTTTCTCTCACACATAAAAAATGCCATCTGTAAAGAATTCATGACTCGACTTGCACACATCCCCCTATAGTCCCTCCCTATTCTCATTTTTCTGAATGAAAGATGAGCGATCAGCTCTTTGGTTGTCTTGGGACAAATCATTTGAGTACTGTGCTTCTTACTAATCTTTGTTTTTGTTATTGTTTGTTATGAAATCAGATTGTATAATATCATAAATAATCTTATTCAGTGTGACTTGTGGTTGTACTTTTGTCATTTTCATATCGGACATTTTTTTGCTTGAGTGCGATTCCACTCCGATTTATGCATTGTAATGTCATTGTAGATGTTCGGTAGTTAAGTCTTTGTATTTGCAGTCTTCAGTTGTTAAAATGGTATTTAAAACTGGGTAAATATAAAATATGTTCTCTCTGAACCTCAGTAGTCAGGTGTGGCGGTATGGCTAGTTACTTTCAAATGCACACATGTTGCAGGCAGAAAAAAATAAAGAGAAGAGCTCACTAAAAGGGCTTAAGGTATGGCATGTGATTGTGAAAATGATGAACAATTTTTTTTTAGAATGTATTGTCTGACTGTTTGCGCTCACATGCTTCTGATGGATCTGCCTTGACATCAGAGCTGTGTCTGTACTGGTTTCCTCAGGACGTTCTGGTTATCTTCAGCTTTCCAAAACCATGGTGGTATGTGAATCGGTGAGTGTAATGTACCCCGAGGTGGGAGGGTGGGTGTGAGCGCATGTGTGCATGGTGTCCTGCGAGAGTGTCTAATACAGGGTGTATGCCTGGCTCATGTCCAGTGTTGGGCAAGTTCAATGTTTAAAACAGGAACCTTAAAAAGTGTTTGTTGCTGTGTGGTTTATACATTTGGATCAAGTGCAAAACTTAATGATGGGCTCATCATCACTATAATTTTTTGGCAGAACTACTTTTATGGTACAGCCATGTTTCTAGGACTTTGTTCACTGAATTATAGCTTTTATTTCATTACTTTTATAGTTATTTATTTCAGCTTTTCACATAAGGCACCACAGAGGCGGTCCAAAAAATGTGTATGTATCTATAATGGGTAGGCTGAGAATGACGATTTGATGTGCTGTCATCTATGGGATCGCATATAACACCTCGTAGCCAAACGGCACAAGCACGGATGTGGTTACAGATAGAGAATTACTTGGTCAGCAAGAGCTTTAATTTACTGTTTAGTTTGTACTTGAATTTCATTTATTCATTCATTTTCTAATTTTTTTTTTGTTTTGAGAAAGGCTGATCATTTATAAAACCCTCTAGCTCTGTTGGTACGTAATAAAGCCAGATGACAATAGTTTTGCCAAAACCATTTTTTTCTTTTTTGTTTTTGTTTCTTTGTTTTGTACTCTTAAAAATTCCTCTCACAGTTTATGCAATTCCTCATAAAGCATGTTCTGAAAGGGGAGCAACCTGGCATATGGCTTAACAACCATTTCAAGTTATTTCAATTTCAAACTACAACTAATGAAATGCAAACACATCTAAAATAATTACACTGTCTGTGTTTACGCCGACAGTGTAAATGCTGTTTGTGTTAAGATGATAATTTAAAACAGTGTAGTTCTCAAAAACCATGAGGGAAAAGGGAACGTTAATTTCAAATGATAAATGAATAATATGATTACAAGAGCTTCTGGTGATGTCAAACCAATCTACATTCTCAAAGTTTTTTTTTTTATTTTTTTTAATTTTTTTAACACACTCTCCTGATGCATAACTGTGTAACATGTCAGAAATGTTTGTGACACCTCACTGTTTTTTGTCCTCTGTATACTTCTGGGCGGCACAATGGCATCATGGTTAGCACGGCGGCCTCACAGCAAGATGGTCCTGGGTTCAAGTCCTGGGCTTGTTGAGGGCGTTTCTGTGTGGAGTTTGCATGTCCTCCCTCTGTTTTCTTGCGTTTTTCTTCAGGTACTCCGGTTTCTTTCCACAGACCAATGACATGCACGTCAGATTAATTATCTGTTTCGAATTGCCCCTTGGTGTGAGTGAATGGTTGTGCTACAGCCTCCCTGCAACCCTAGCAGGATTAAGTGGTTCGGCTAATGGGTGAGTGAGTGTACTTCTGCCATAGCAAGCTACTGTATAACTGGCTTGTGCTCATGACAAAACAACTTAGTAACCTTTAGTCATCATATGATTTACTGCGAATACACAGGTAAGTGTTTTTAACCTATACGGGTTTAGTTTTTCATGTGCTACCAACTTTTGTTTGGCATGAATAGTTGATGGTTCTTTTGTGTGACACCAATTGTTACGCATTTACACTGTTTGAAGATGAGCAGTGTGGAAAAAAAAATAATTATGTAATTTAATATGATTAAAGAAGAAATACAACTTTTTGTTATGATAAAAAATTCTTTATGTTAAAGGAAACCTCTTGCTTATCCATCATAGTTACCTCCGTGCAACAAGTGCCTTGTTTTGGGCATTGTTTTGAATCAGATTTTACACTTCCATTTAGAATTAACAGAATTCTTGAGTCACCCTTTTCCTTGTTTGTCCTGATAAGTCAACAACTAAATAAATTCTAGAGATGTTTTACAGCATATTTGGCTGTTTGTTTACGATGACCATTGCAAGATAAAAAACCCTCCAAGGTTCAAAGGTAAATGAAAAAAAAAGGTTAAAGGGTATATGTAGTAAACTTGTATTACCAGCTCTTGAAAACAATCATGTATGACATCACAGGTTCCATCAGGCAACCTTAGTCCTTTCTTCTTGTCAAGTACACGTGACCGCTAACACTACTATTACAACCAGGCATGCACAGTGACGTGCTGCCTTCTTCACTGGCTGTTCCAGTTCCAGTTAGTGATGTGAATTCATTGTTTTGTCATTGGCTGGGCTGCATGCAGCAGACATTAGTCTAAGATAACATTATCAGCCAGTGAAGAGCTGTGTTGTCAGGGAAATGGCGGTGTGCAGTTCGTTAGGCTGCACAAAAACCAAGTGCAGAAATCGCAGAAAACAAATCGGCACAGGCCGCACTCTGAAAACGTTTCCTTTCATACGCAATGCAGTAGCCTGAAAGACCACTTCAAGCCAACCTGCTATTAGCGTAACCTCCAGGTAGAACTACCTGGCATGAAGCCCAAGCTTTTATGTCTTAAACCGGACTCTGCTCCTATGGTATTCCTTCATAAAAAGTCAAAGGATGACAAAGGACCGGAGCAGCGCATCACCAAAAGAAACTAGTAAAAGGTAAGAGCCTTTAGTATGCAATGAGTTTTATCACCTAAAATGTCACTTGCTGCTTGTTAACATGCGCTGGACTACTCGACCCACCGAGTTTGCATAATTTCGGGGAAAAATATGTGTTTCTCATAGGTTCAGCCCCAGCAAGTAATCCATGACATAAAATTGCCCAATATATTGCTTTTTATGATCATTTATGTTAAAATAAGCTCTGTATCACTTAAATGTATTACATTAGGCATACGTTATGCTGTAAGGATAACCAATAGCGGTACTCTTTAAGGTTTCTCTTCAGCAGAAGATAGCCACTGTTCCACCCGACACGACCTGCATGCATAGACAGTGATGGTCACCATACCTGTATCTAGCAGGTTTAAAGGATCTGTAGAGTAGAGATAATAGTTAAAAAAAGGGAATATAAATGCACTAAAAATAAACAAAACTACAACAAAACCTACCTGGATTGGCATGTCTCCTGTAGTCATAAAAACATGTGCCATCTTTTATATGTCTGATTGTTTTATAGATTGCCATAAAGGTAAGTTCAATTTCAGAAAGTATATGATATCTATATAATATCTGTAGTTGTGCAACAGTACAACAACTGTAGTCATAAAAATTAGATTAATAATGAATCGAATGCTATTTTAGTAGTAAAGTAAGAAGTAGTCACTCACTCCAGAATCCGAACAGAATACGTGAAAGCAAGATGCTGGTGCTACATTATTGTGGTCCTGAAGTCATGTTGGAATGTTTACTTTCTTTTGCTGCCATTAAAACTCAGCACTGATGTCAATTTGGGTGACCTCACCCAAGACCTCTGGACTCGGTTCATTCCACAATCTCAAACTGCGAGTGATAAATTTATGAGCCGACAGTGCCGAAGTGAAAAAGGTGTGTGTGTGTGTGTGTATATGTGTCTTAAGAAGTTGTGAGAAGAATGTATGGTTTATAAGTATATGTACAGGCCATATATAGTGATAACACTGGGCAAACATTTCCTTTCAGTATGGTTTAATTTGGTTTCCTAAGTGGAGGCCTCGTTACTAGACCATATGTTTCTATCAACCTGGACATACAAGATAAACAATATAAAGGCTATTATACAGTATACCACACAGTGGGGCATCCAGAGAGCAGCTGGGGGTTAGGTGCCTTGCTCAAGGGCACTTCAGTCATGAATGTGGAGGAAGGGACATTTTTCTTGGTGGTTTTGGAATTTTTTCTTAAAATTTTCACTTATTTAAAAGAAAGAAAGAAAAAAAAAGTCTGGTGCTGTGGGTCGCACTGTTTCCTCACAGCTTCAGGTCCTGGCTTTGATCCTAAACCTAGGTTGCTGTATAAAGATAACGTGCATATTTTGAAAACAGTTATTTTGCAGTTATGCTACTCATGTGTAGTTTACCTTACTCCCGATTCCTTATTGTATAATGTGGTTACTCAGTAATAAGGAGACATTAACCTCAGTGAAATTGGTCAACTTCATCTTCAAATTTCCAAGCTTCCATTAGTACCTTTGGACACAAGGGAGAAAAAGAATGACACGTCAGACACATGCTCTTATTGCTGACTGTGGTTAATCAGTAATAAGAAGGCAGGAGACTCAGAAAAGAGAGTCCACTAACTTCTGTAAGAAGAGATGCACCATCAGATAACACAGATACTGCTGGGCTTTTCTGTGTGGAGTTTGCATGTTCTCCCTGTGCTTTCACGGTTTCCTCTGGGTACTCTGGGTTCCTCACACAGTTCAGACATGCACATTAGGATAATTAGCTATTTTGGATTTCACCAGGTGTTGTTTCCAGAGGATGTTTGTCTGTGTTGTAACAACGGACTGATGACCTACCTCGCTTTTTTACGCAGAGTTCCTTGAAACCCTAAATGGTATAGATAATGAATGAATATATCCTGTAAATATTCCTGGGAGGATGATAAAGTTGTTCTGTAGGTGAAGTGAATGACATCGGTTTTTTTTTTTAGAAAACAGGGAAACACAATGGGATAAAACAATTAGCTATACTCTCCATGGGGAGAGGGACTCCATGTCCCGCTGTCGCTCTGTCATGATGGGTGTGGTGGCCTTTCTTTGTGACATCATCACCTTCCTTTTGACCTATGCATTCTATGAGGCTACACATTCTGTGATGCTACCATTCAGCTCGCAGAGCTTACCCGCACTACTTCTATTTTTTTTAATTTTTGCACTTCGCTGTCTAATTATAATTTATAAAGAGTTCAAACTTCCCTCTCTCAGGAACCTTCATGACCCATATTCTGATTCTCAGTATGATCCCATGAATATGGGCCATACAGGTTTCTCACAGGGGGAACTTAACTTCCTACAGTTTTATAGGTTTGTCCCCAAAGATTTTTATTCTAAACAGTGGAACTGCTAAAACAAACTGGTGTAGAGTGGAAGTTCTGACGCCACTTCTTATGGTAAAATCTACTGCACCTAATTTATAAAGAATATACGATTCTTATAAACCTTGAAACTATATACTTACTAAGTCTCAGCCTCCTGCTTATTTATAGTCACGTTGATTGTGATATCTTTGGACTGTGGGAGGAAACTGGACTGAGTACCCTGAGGAAACCTACACAAGCTTGAACTCCACACAGAAATGCACAAGCCTGGGACTTGAACCCAGGACCTTCTTGCTGTGAGGTGGATGGGCTAACCACTACACCACCTCATAAGATTCTATTCTTATTACATTTCTTAAGGGGTTGCCTTAATATTTATTTTTTCTTCTCTTCTCTCAGGCGCTGAGGACTGATCTCTTCAGGAAGCAAAGAAACAGATACCTTCCATACAAACAAACAAAACAAAACAAAAATTCCTGGAATTCCAAGCTAGAATAACCCATAATGTCTTTGTATATCCATGTGTTGGCCTGCGCCTTTGGTCTGGGTTCTTGGGTGGCTGTGAATGGAATGTGGGTGGAGCTCCCAGTGATCGTCAACATTCTACCAGAAGGATGGGACTTACCTTCGTACCTTACAGTCATCATCCAGCTTGCCAATATCGGCCCCATCCTAGTAACCCTTGTGCATAAGCTGTATCCGGGTAGACTCCGTGAGAATCTGGTGATCTATACAGTGCTGACAGTTGGTGTATTAGCATGCATCCTCCTGACAGTGTTCTGGAAGAATACAACTGTGTTTTTGGGTCACCCGAGAAGCACAGCATTCTTTATTATCACATTCTTTCTTTCTCTGGTGGACTGCACATCCTCTGTTACGTTCCTGCCTTTCATGATGCAGCTCCCAAAGAAATATGTCACCACTTACTTCATTGGTGAAGGATTAAGTGGATTTTTGCCTGGACTGGTAGCTCTAGGGCAAGGAGTTGGCATGGTCAAATGCATTAATGTCTCCCAACCATCGGGAAACTTCTCAATCCCTGGCCACGAGAATTTCACACTGGAAGCTAAGTACCTTCCTCCTAACTTCTCCCCAGAGATCTTCTTCTCTTTTTTGGTGATCATGATGGTGATTAGTCTCAGTGCTTTTGGCTTGCTAAATCATATCCCTCAGACTTTTACTCTCTCCACTGAAAATCTGGTGTCTGAGCCAGGAACTGTGGTAGCAATCAGCAGAGGTCTGGAAAACCATGAAGCAAGCAATTCAAAGAAGAAAAGCCAAGAATGTTCCATTGAAGAGCAGCCCAAGCCTCTGATAGTGAAGCCATACTATTCCTTTTATGAGCTAGCCTTCATCTACTTTATGGTTGTTTGGGTGAATTGCGCAACCAACGGACTACTGCCATCAGTACAGACATTCTCCTCCATGCCCTATGGGAATATAATCTACCATCTCTCAGCTTCTCTGTCATCACTTGCTAACCCACTGGCCTGCTTTATTGCCATGTTTGTTCCCAAACGGTATGCTATAATATTGTAATCACTTATCTAATGACATTGATCTTTTTATATTCACCATACAGATATTCTACACTCTTAGAAGATAGTTCAGAGTTTTCTTGGCAGATTTCATAACTAACCCTCCGCAGCACCTGATATTCCCAGGTGGTGTCCCAAGTACTAATCAGGCCTTGGCCCTGCTTAGCTTCTCCACAGTATACCCCACAATTTTCTGTAGTGATACCTATAGTAATAAGCTAATGAACTCTGTTAGGGGCAATGTTTTCATATGTGGCATCTCATTGTTTTTCATAGCTCACTGGTATTGCTGGGTATTCTGTGCTTGCTGGGTACTGGCTGTGGTGGATATAATATGGCTATGGCAGTCATGAGTCCCTGTCCATTGCTGCAAGACTCAACATTAGGAAAAACTCTAATTGTAAGTCACTTACTCATTTACCAAGACTGATTTCCAGTGATAAACCTGTAATAGGCTCTCATCACTCATTTGCCGAACGAGTTAATATTTCTACTAGGGTGGTGGGGGGCTGATGCTTATTTTAGCCAACACGGGGCGGAGGCGGGGAACACCCTGAACAGCTTGCCATACCATCGCAGGGCAACACATACACACAATCATACACACTTGCATCCACACCTAGGGTCCTTTTGGAACAGCCTATTAGCCTTGTTGTGAGGCGGCCTTGCTAACCACTTCGCCACCGTGCTGCCTGTAATAGTTAATTATAATTCTTTACATTCAATTATTGTACACACATTTTAGGCAATTTGTAACTTGTTATTTTTGTTGTTCTAGCAAAATGACAAATTCTTACTTGCTTCTTGTGTTGGTCTCTTGTACCTTGTCCCTTGCAAACAATACATTGTACTAATGTTGGAGGCACAAGGGAGCATCTGGTGCTGTTTTCTCAACAATGTCCCACATGTTGTATGACCTAATGCTAACTAAACATTCTTACATGTGCCCTAGGTCCTGTCATGGATTCTCTTCATTGGCCTGCTGTCCTACGTAAAGGCCATGGTAGGAGTCATTCTAAGGGACCAGAGTCACATTGCCCTTGTGTGGTGTGGAGCCGCAGTACAGGCTGGATCTCTAGTGGGATCATTTATTATGTTTCCCCTAGTCAGCATTTATCACCTGTTTAAGTCAGGGGATATCTGCAACAGCACGTGTACATCATTCTGATTCTTTCCTGTAAAGTTGTTTAAGTAGCTGGATTATGAAAATGGTTCTCTGAATGGTGTATTAATAGAGTGTAATAATACAAATCTTACATACATTAGATTGTGTACACTTCAGCTGTAGGATGACTTCATACATTATTTATACACTCTACAAATCCTGTATGGAGTGGACATAAGATCATCCTCGGTGGTATATAACACACTTTTAAATATTGAACTGTATATATTATGTATATATATTATTTCATGCATCCTCTCTGTGATTCAAGGGGTGATGTAATATAGCCAGTCCATTTACCTGCATTTTATTGGGAAATCAGATCAGATCAAATCTGGTAACTAAGAACTGTGCGCAGCAACCCTGACAATTGCACTTCCAGTCTGGGCTTCCATGTGGCGTACTATATATTGCTTGAATGACTCAAAGCAAATAATGAATAGTTTAAAAAGTTTAAATAAAGTTTGTCGACATTTGATATGAAAAAAAAAAAAAACACATTCAGTGTTATCTTTTAGATTTCTTGGCCTGTATTGCCACACGTTTTGCCACAACAAGATCAAATTAAATAATTAGAAGTTCAACTCCATCTTCAAGTTCGAAATAGCATGTATATGTTCGAGTACCCATAACACACAAAAGGTCAGTGAACGTGTGTGTTCGCTCCACCAGTCATTGGATTAAGCGGGGTGGGTGAGTGAGTGAGTAAGTAAGATCTGGACCCACTGCTAAGTTCTGGGAATTGTATGTGTAATATGTTCATGAGAACATATAGGGAGGATTTGAGATTACACCCAGTATTATCTTTCTTTCTTTAAATTTTTAAACTTTTGTCTGCAGTAGCATGTAATGAAAAAGAGCTAAAGTTTTGTATGTTATGTATTCGGCATCCTTCAATCGATCATCTGTACCACTTATTCATTAGGGTCATGGCGTTACACCTTGGACAGCTTGCCAGTCTATACCTGCCCTGTGATCCATTCAGTATTTCCATGTGATTTGCTGCTAAGGTAGCCATGTAGGTGCTTGATTAATTTCCTGACTGGAAAAAGGCCATATGTGTTTAAAGAATACATTGTGTTAGAGGGGTGTTAGCATTGGTTTAAAGCAGTTAAATCTTTGTAAAATGTCACTAATGTGCACAACTAAACTTATTCTTAAGATCTTTCATTGAAAACATTTTCCCCTTAGAAGAATGGAGCAGCAATCACCACTCGATTCGTATGTCTCTAAAACACTTTAATGGCCACAATTTGAACCCCAGAGACTTACTTTAGCTAGAGGATCTGAATTGAGCTTCACATGCACACTAAGTCAGCAAATTAACCATCCATTCTGTATTTATAGTTCTTTGTAAACTGCACTTTAATTTAAGCTTATAAAGATAAATGTAAATCCCATCCATTATTTATACAGCTTATCTGTCAGGGTAGCCGGGGGAAGCTGGAACCAATCCCAGCTAATTTTGAGTGAGAGGCGGGGTACACCCGGGACAAGTCGGCAGTTTTATGCTTAACACATAGTTAAACAAACATTCATGCTTACATTCACACCTCAGCACATAATGACCTCATGCATTTCTTTGGACTGTGGGAGAAAACAAACACAAGCACAGACAGAACATGGACACTCAACACTGAAAGGCCCTTGGTCAAGATTTGAACCCCAAGCCATTTTCATGTGAGACAATAGAGCTAATCACCAAGTCCCCATGTCTCCGAATGTAAATCCCTTGAAAGTTATTTGTTTTGTTTCTTTAGGGAAACCCTATAAAGTTGTATGTACACAGAACCATATAGCAAGTGTTTCTGTATCAGAGAGGATTTAAATCTTTAAAATGCAAAGAAACTCTCTAGAGCACCACTGAAAAAAAGGTTTCTACTAATAGTGTTTAGAGACCTGTGGTTCAACAGGGCTTAATAGTAGTAGTAATAGTAATAATCATAATAACAACAATTATTATTATTATTATATTATTATTATTATTACTCATTTATTCATTTTCGAAGCTGCTTAATCCAAATTAAGATGCCTGACGTCTATTTTAGCTGACTCCAGGCCATTGCGGGGCCAACACACACACAACCATTCACACTCACACTTAAGTTTCCTCCCACAGCACAAAGACATGCACATTCGGCTAATGGGCAGTTTCAAATTGCCCCTAGGTGTAAATGTGGATGGTTATGTGTGCCCTGCAATGGCCTGGCAAGCTGTCTAGGGTGTACCCGCCCTAGCCCAGAGTCAGCTGAGATAGACTTCGGCTTCCCCGTGACCCTAATAAGATTAAGCAGTTTGGCAAATAAGTGAGTGAGTGAGTGAATAATATTCATTCTTTTAATCATTCATTCATTCATTCATTTTCTGACCCGCTTAATCCTAATTAGGGTCGCGGGTAGGCTGGCGCCCATCTCAGCCGCCTCTGGGCGAGGACACCATTGAACCAGTCACTAAATCCAAACATCCATCACAGAGCTACACAGGACGTAATGCATGTTTAAAAACTGAGATTACGTGCACATCTGGCAACCCAGGCACTTAAAACGTCCCCTGGTGTGATGCCACATGAAGACGTCACTGAGGACACAAATAAACGGCCACGGTCTCAAGGGCCTCATGTCCGTAATGAGCTATTGATTTCCTGCGACGCGTCACGCGGCCTTCAGTCGACGGCGGTGTGTTGATAAAGATATGGGCCTGTGACCGCGTCCGAGTCACGTCCGAATAAAATCTAAAGCCGATCAGCAAACATATGTGACACTCTATAAATAGGAATAAATAAAGCTCCGTGATGAGGTAAGGAGTAAAATCCTGTTAAGAGCTGGTGCTTTTAAAAGAACTACAAATGAATCTTTCAGATCAGAAAATAAACAAACAAACAATAAACAAATAAACAAATAAACATAATATACCATGACCTGAGAACAAAAAGTCAAGAGCTAGAACCAGGGTGCATGATGTTGTCGTCATCGGTGCGTTGGCAGCTTTTCTCCTGCGTTTGTATTTCTCAACGGGACACACAGCAGGAGGCCGCCGTGTGGAGGAGAATCCTAAAAACGCATCCCTGAAACCAGACCCCGACTTTTCTTTCATCCTTCCATCATTTCACACAGCACATCAGAAACACAAGAACCTTCTGGGATTATAAACAGAACCGAGAAATTGTGTAGCACGTGAGGCCCTGGTCCTCCACCAGGGAAAGGTGCCAGGCCCCCTCTGGGTCTCCGGCCGTGGAGGAGACGGCGCTTTGGCTCTCGGGATCTTGTTCATGAGTGAACGTGGAATGGGGTGGGAGATGGACAGATGAATCGGCGCGATATCAGTGATGATGGCGCTGCCCCGGTGCATTATGGTACATTATGGGATCTGAATAGGAT
The DNA here is from genome assembly GCA_039654305.1 of Porochilus rendahli. Classification (NCBI taxonomy): domain Eukaryota; kingdom Metazoa; phylum Chordata; class Actinopteri; order Siluriformes; family Plotosidae; genus Porochilus; species Porochilus rendahli. Next base: position 9,868,876 of record JBCNYG010000015.1, on the reverse strand, counting down.
GCCTCCTGGTCCTCTCCCTATAGAGGCGTTCCAGCCCGGAGAAGGACCCCTGGGTCCCCCAGGAGGAGCTGGAGAGTGTTTCAGATGTCTGGCTCCGTTTCTGTACTCGGATGGACAGAGGAAAAGGGATGGATAGACTGAGGGACATTCTTCATGAATACCACTAAAGCTTTTATCATTCGACACTGCTATCAGAGTGGCTTTAGAGTTCTAAACTACAACTAATAGCCTCCTGATGAAGTCTGACTTTAATCCAGTTTCATTTTCCAAAGCAGCGACTCTGTTTGCTTCTCAGGGGTGATTTTGGTCCCAGTCCAACCCGGGTCTCTGTGCTGACGGAGCTGCGGTACTTCGTCACTTACACAGAGCCGCACGAGTCCCACGATCCCCCTGTGATTAACTCTAATCAGGTTATTTTGTTGTTTATTGAGCTGTGTTTTCATTCCATCCATTCCATGGTTACCACCAGGAGCCCGTCGCCCGTGGCTTGGGTGGCGCCTGAAATCCAGAGAAACACCAAGGAAGAAGTGGGCAGGCAACATTAAGCACGCCATCGAAGCTCAAGGGCCATCAGTGAAAGATGTGGAGATCGCCGCCCTGTACACCGGCCAGGACACATGAAGAGCCTTCTGGTAGACAGACGGGAACATCGGAGTTTCTCTTTTATTTAAAATGATTTACTATTGAAGTAGAATTACAACACTGGAGGTCAGTGTCCTTAACAACATTCATTCATTCATTTATTAATTTTCTGAACCGCTTATTCCTAATTAGGCTCACGGGGAGGCTGGCGCCCATCTCAGCCGACTCTGGGCGAGGGCGGGGTACACCCTGGACAGCTCGCCAGGCCATCGCAGGGCAACAATTTAATTGTCAAACATTTTCAAAACAAGCTCAAGGAAAAGAGAGAAAGAAAAATGTTTTTCAACAGTGCCAGCTTGTACTCCCTCCAATACTCTGATTCTTTGTGTGTCATCTCTCAGGTGTGCTGCTGTGGTCCTACAGCGCTGAAGTTTGATGTTTCACACAGAGAAACATATCTTTCTTCTTCTCTTTTTCCTCTTATTCCTTTGTCTGGCTTGTGCATTATATTCACTGAGTTTTGCTAACTTGTTTCTACTTATAAGAAGACAATTACATCATTTTGCCGTGCAAAAAACATCAAAACTTATAATCAGAATACATACAATATACTTTTAAAGTCAGAGACGATTGAAAAGAAAATATTTTAGAGAGTTCTAAAATAAGAAAAGGAAACGTACTATATATTTACTTTCTGTACTTAAAATGTTGCACGATTTCTGGGTCTCAGTTTAAATGTAAACACATTTTGATCATTAAAGAAAAAAAAGTTTTGAGTTTTATCCCATCAAAATGACTAGCCAGGGGATTTGACCTAATGTGGATCATCAGGTTGACTTCTTGTGGAGTCTGTGTCAGATTGAATGACATACGAATGCTCAGGCAGTCATGCAAATAAAAAGACCCTACATCACTGAATCAACCTCTTCAGTATCTAATGGAGTATTTCTTCTTGAAAGTCCCACCTCTGACAGAAAGTTCATGATTTGCACATAACTTTTTGTGGAATCCTGCTAGCAAACACACACACACACACACACACACACACACACACACACACACACACACACACACACCCACACACAC
>JBCNYG010000015.1:9809426-9820640 GCA_039654305.1 Porochilus rendahli | reverse complement strand
CACACACACACACACACACACACACACACACACACACACACACACACACACACACACACACACACAAACACACACAAGGGAATAAAGGGTCTTCCAGGTTCCCCCCTTTCATCAGCATCACCCCCTTCTCCTCTCAGCCTTAGCCCCCGAAGCTCAGCATCCCACCACTACCGGTGTGAGTAGCTACACTTATAATAAACCAAAAACGTATGTTCTCAATATATATGCAAATGGTGGCAGGTCCCATGGTGAAGCCACACAGGCCTAGTGTTCTCAGTCTTGGACTGGGGTGTGTGTATGTGTGTGAGTCAGTCTGTGTGCATACATGTACATACACAAACACATTTTATGTTCATTTTGTTCTGCTCATTTGCAGTGATCGGGAAGAGCGTCAATAAGAAGACGGGGGACTATTTGAGTATTGGAATAAGCTGTGTTTCCCCTCAGGAGCCTCATATTTCATAGCAATATCTTCTCACCTCCCAGAGAGAAGCTTTTAAGTCTAGAGGCAGAACACACCATTCCTCCTACGCTCCTTAGTGTGTTTACCTTAATTTGCTTTTTTCCGCCTTTATATACAATTTGATAAATGACTAGGCAACACAAAATGCAGAATAGCCTTTTGTTTCCTTGGATACTTTATAGTTTTGCACTGTGCCTTTGGAGTTTGGGAGCACTTAAGGGAATACGCCAGTATTTTTCAGTGAAATCTATACCATATCTCTAGCCTATGTACAATTATCTCCAGAATTTCACAATTTGTTGTCTTGAAAATTCATTTACTTAGAGCTCACCTATTACTGATGGACGTCCAGGGGTGGCTCTTGTAGCAGTTAATAAAATGTATTATGTAAAATGGATTTTTGGAGAAACTTTTCATGCAGGTTTAAGACAGGGGTGTTTGTAAGCCATTTCTAAATTTGCACAATTCATCCTTTCAGCAAGGGGCTGATTTTTATTTATTTATTTATTTATTTATTTATTTATTTATTCATTTACTTTCTGAATGGATTGCTATAAGAGATAGTTTTGGAAGTCCACACAATGTTTTAAAGGAATTACTTTTTACTGCATTGCAGCAGTGTAGGAAATTTAGATGAAACTCCATTGGTAAGACTTTCTCGCATGTCGATCTCATTCTAACATTTATTTTTAGATTTTTAAGGTGGCAGTTTTAAATTGGAGTGTAAAGGTTATATATTTTGTTGTAGCTCATCAACTATGGATTAAGCTGAAAAATGTTGGACTGCTTTAAAAAATATATATATAAAGATGTTAGTTACAACTATTTTATTTTGTTCAGTACATTTGTGCTTGTAGTCAAGGCTAAGAAAGAAATATCTATTTTTTTCTCAGTTCTTTGTTTCTCTTCCAATGTGCTGATGTAATCTTACACTCTGTTCCACGTCTCTGTTTCAGTGGTGAGCAGTGCACATTTTGTTCCCGACACATTGTCTCACCTGATATTAGTTGTCAGAAGCTACATAGGGTATGTATAACTCCATATATACAGGTGACAAATTAAAGGAAGCACTTTTATTCGATCAACTGGTGTTTGTTCTGCCGAAATCTGCTAGAAATGCTGAGATCTGGGAAGGTAACAGCATGTAATTTACTTCATTTCCAGCCTCATCAAACCCCTCAATGAACCGTAGTATCTTGGTCATCCTGAAAGAGAGCATTTCTTGTCTGGACAGAAATATTTCATCATAGTATAAAGGTGATCTGTCAGAAGACATTTGTATTGATTCATAGTGACACTTCTCTCTAAGTGGGCAAGTCGACTGAAGCCATGCTGGCAAAATGTCCTCCATAGAGTCCACATTTTCTCTATTAATCTGTCCCCAGTTTGTCTGTGTGTGTATGGTGTGTGGGTGAGTGTATATGGATGTGTGGGTATGAGTGCATGTTGCTGTTTCTTCACTTCCATCATCTGCATGATCAACATACCAAAAAAATACCCGCCAGCATTTACTCACTGTATACATTATCAAATGACCTGCTTGCTCATTTTGTCTGAACACAGCTCTCTTGATGATTAATTAACCTGATTAAAAAACAATAAGACTTATGACAGCATCATTTAGAGATAACTGAGACAAGGTACAGAGATGACCAAAGTAATTATCATTAAATTTGCATTTTAAAAAGGCTCGCCTTCTACAGATCTCCACATCCACTTTTCAGGATAGCGTTGTAGGGAAGTGGTTGGTGACTTGGACCATATTAAAATGCTAATCTGGAATGATGGATTTATGTATTGGGTGGTGGGGCAGGTATGTGGGTGCATCGTAGCTCTGTGGATGGCGTTTAGGGTTAATTGGGTATGGTTTAGCAAGGGCTGTTGAATAATATAAAATCCATCAATGTTTGATGTTGCACGGGTATTTAGCTGAGGCAGAAAATCTGATATATCTGTGGTCAGGTTCTCGCACTGCTGACGTTCGCGCCTGATTTCAGCGCTTTTTCAGTAGCACCTTATAGAAATTCCTGTAATTTCTGCTAACTTTTATCTGCCATCTGATACCTCTGCCTTCACTCACACAGACAAATGCACAGATTCATTTTCACTTCCACAAAACCTTCTGTTTTCACACAAAGTCAATTCTCTTAGGAGCTGGAGGAATGGTTTCTAAAGTTAGGGACTGGTGGGAGTGTTCCTCTGTGTGTGGTGAGTTCGAGCTCCAGACCCCTGCATGGCTGATGACAGTGGTGGTACATGCTTATTACTCTTAAACACAACCCTCCAGATGGCGTTATTTATGAGCAACACCATGACTACCCCTCTGCTTGTCCGCCATGTAATCAAAGAATTTACACTGCTGCTACAACCTCTTGGCTTAGGGAATATTATCTATATTATAATGCATTATACATGTAGCATGATGCATCCCACCCTGTCAAAGAGAGGCCGAGAGGAGGATAGAAGAAAAGAGCAATGGAAGGGTTAAGGGTTCTTTTAGGGAGGGTGCCATTATTTATGACAAAGTGGGTGGCTACATGAAAGGTGCAGCGATTTGAGAGATGAGGTTTTTTTTTATAGAAAATAATGTTATTTAAGGGGTAAGAGGAATGCTAGCGAGGGTGTTATTTGAAGGTGGGGGAGCGAGCTATAGAGGAGACCCTATTAGCATAAATTATCAGTACTCTAACATCAGCTCAGCAGCTTTTCACACTTAATTGGGCATCTCAAAGCCAGGCTGCCTGAGTGGGTAACAAAAGCTCCGCTTTCGCTCACTAGGCGCCAAGCTGTGCTCAGACAAATAGGGCATGAGTGATCTGACGCATGCTAACATGTTCACGTGCAGCTGATCTTGCTACAGCAGCTTCACTCACTTCCTGTAGCTTGGAATGGAGGAGTGAGAAAATAGGGGGGGGGGGCATTTTTATGGATGCCATTAGTGTTCGGTCTACCAGAGAAATTCATTTAGAGGTTGTTAAGAAATTATGATCATCAAATTAAAACAATTTTGCCTCCAAAGGGTTTGTTGTTTTGAGCAGAAATCCTCCGTGATCAATAGAATAACAAGTCAAATTTATTTATAAAGTCTGAACCCATAATCATGTCTCAGTGGGATTTACAGCCCCTTAACTATAAGAAGCTCCCACCCTTAGACCCTCGTGGCTTACAAAATTCAATGTGTGCACATAACTGGATCACATAGCATGCCTGTAAATATGAAATTATATACATAGTATACCCAGTGGCTCCTGAATAAACTTTTACAGTGGTAGAATGTAGAAGGTAAATGTTAGATTAATGGAGACTGTATAAGGATTTACAGTGCATGCTGGAGAAGAGGGCTTTAATCTGGTGTGATCTCAGGTTCTTCTCTCCCACGCTGTAAGGTTGACAAGCTGTTACAGCAAATGTCTCAATCATTATAGTCAAGAAAGCTTCTCACATCTGGCCTCACTTTCACACATCAGAAAGTTGGAATCAAATTAAAGGGTGGAAGATGATCTCATGCAAATAGATGCCAAATGTTTGGATAGAGGTGATAATTTCCATCATAAAATCAATGATGGGATTGCGTTATATGACTGAAGGTGAAACAGAGAGCCTTCCTACACCTCCATTAATTATTTATTTATACTAGCATGTCAAGAAATGCTTATTTTTTATTTATTTTTGATTTCTCTTATGTCACAGCATTTTACTAATATACAGTATACTCAACCACTCACTCAATCACTTGCTGAAACACTTAATTGTACTACTAGGATCGCAGGGAGGCTGTACCAATCTCAGCTGTCACTGACTGAAGGTGGGGTACACCTTGAACAACTCGCCAGGCTATGGCAGGTCCAACACGCACATTCTCACTCACATTACACCACACCTCGTGGCAATATGGAAACGCCAGTTAGCCTGATGTGTATGTCTTTGGACTATGGGAGGAAACTGGAGAACCCGAGGAATGGAGACAACATGCAAACTCCACAAAGAAATGTCCGAGCCCAGGACTAGCACTCAGGACCTTCTTGCTGTGAGTAGACTAATCACTACGCTTCTGTGCCACCCAATATACAATCCCAAATCCCAAAACCTTGGATGGTGTGTTAAAATTGAAATGAAAACTTATGAATTTTATTTACTTATTTATTTCCAAATAAAAATGTATAGGTGGCACATTGACTTAGTGTTTGGCAGTTCCACCTCACATCAAGAAGGTTCTGTGTTTGAGCCCACATTGTTAGGATGGTAAATTATTAACCACTTTGCCTTTCCTTTTCACAACACTTAAACAATGTTTAAGGACTAAAGACACTAAGTGACTTGTTTCTGGTGTTTTTCTCCTTGTTCATCGTTCAAATAGGTAATATTATTAATAATAGACCCTCTACTGGATCAGGTCGGGACTGTAAGCAGCCCAGTCCAGCTCTCGCACCCTCATCTTCTGCGGTTATGCCTTGGTATTGGTGCAGAATGTGGTTTTTCCTTGTCTTGTTAAAATATACATGAGCACCCTTGGAAAAGATGTTGCTCCAAAATCTCACTGACATACATTGATGCATTAATGCTGCTACCACAGAGAGGAAAGTTATATTTGCCACTGACTCAACAGACTTTGAACTGACACAACCCCATACCATCAGAGACCCTTGCCCTTGGACTTGTTGCTGGAAACAATCTGGATGCTGCTTTTTGTCTTTTTGTGCTTTGCAGGAAGTAAAGATGCTGCAGGGATTTCCTGATCAGAGGAGGTTCTTCACTGAAGAACACCACTGAATTTGGTGCTCTTGATGATCTGCACTAAAAGCTTGTACCTTTTCCCTTTATTAGATTCTTTTCAGAATTTGGTTTAATGATATTATGCACCGTAGAAGGTGAAATATCCAAACCCTTTCTGATATTTATACTGAGGCCTGATACTTGCTCCTCGGAGACAAAACCTTTTCTTGATACCGCTTTTGTACCATGATTACTTTATATGTTATCATGATTACAATCATCTGTTTCAGATTACATTGTTATATAATTGTTTTACTTCATTACTTACACTAAACTGCCCCTGTTCCAGTTATTTATTTATTTATTTATTTATTTATATTTTTAAAAAGCCCCTGTTCCATATAACGTTGCAGGCATATATAAATTAAGATTGCCATCATACCTATTGTTCTTTGTGTTTATTATTGGGTTGCACGTTGACAATAAATAGTACGCCTGCCCCATGGCAAGGAGTTCCTGGGTTAAAAACCCCGGTTGGTGAGGGCATTTCTGTGTGGGTTTCCTCCAGGTACTCCACTGTCCTCCCACATGCAAAAACATACACATTAGGCTAATAGGCTAATAGCTCCAGGTGTGAATGTGAGTGTGAATGCTTGTGTGTGTTGGCTCTGTGATGGTCTGCTGAACTGCTCAGGGTGTGCCCTTCCTTTGCCCACAGTCTGCTGAGATAGATCCGTGACCCTAATAGGATTAAGCGATTCGGCAAATGAGTGAGTGAGAGAGTGTGTTTAATATTGGGGAATATCCATGAAACAGGTAAATAACATATTGCTTATGTAACAGCAGCAAAGTCCTTCACCAGCCTCTTTATTCTCTCCCTCCATTAAGTTTAATAATAAAAATAAAAATAAAAAACCCCCAGCTAATTTAACCAGGTGCTCTGGTTCCCTCCCACAGTCTAAAAACATGCAGATTAAGTCAACTGAGGCTTCCCTAAACTGCACCTAAGTGTGAATGTGATGCTTCTTGCTCATGCAGTATCCCTGAATGTTTCAGGTAACACTAACACTGCATAGATAACACATTTTCATTCCCACTCAGTCTTCCATAAAGGTAACGTATTTGTTTTATTCAAGCAAATGCTATTTATACAGTTTGACTTCATAAAATACATTTGTACAGTATGCAGTATACCATAGGCAATATGAATATTTGGATAATGTAGGTGTCAGTATTTCATTGGAATATCACAGCATCATTATTTACCTTACTGATATTAATGTCACAACCGGTTGCAAGGCACTAATCTAATCATTCCAATTCCCACTGGAGCCACGACAAGCTTATCATGTTTGCATTACAACAGGATATTATTACAGTTTGTAAAACGCTTAGATGGAATCATTATAATACCTACGAAGAATTTTAATCCCAGTTCTCATGATTTATGGATATGGGCTACACAGAGAGTGTTAGCTTTTCCCCACTAGCACAGGTGATATATTCTCTTCTGTTTCGCTCCTGTATCGTTCACCCTCCTCCACTGCAGAATCTTCTAGTTCCACCCTGTAACTGTGAGGATCTAGCTGTGCAGCAGCATTCAAGTGACACTGTCAGCAAAAATAATGTGAATTATACATGTTCTTAACAGACACAAATCTTTGCCAAAAGAATATGAGAGTGTAGACCTCCTGACTAATGACTTCATGACAGATTTCATTATGAGATAAGGGTAGAGCTTTTGTCACAGACTCAATTACAATTTAGTGTGGTTTGAAACATTTGCATATTTATTTGTGGTCTCTGATGCTGGAGCATCAGTCAAGTGTTGTTGTTGGACCACTTTCAGCCTTGATTACTGTGTGTAATTAATTGCCATGCCAATGTTGCTTCAGGTGGTCAAGTCAAGGTTCAGCAACATTATGTGGTCACCTGATAACCTGAAAGTACTGAATGAGCAGGTATCACATATTTTTCATCCCCGATGAATTACGGATATAAAATTGAGGCTCAAATAGTAAGAGAGTGGTTCAGGGAGCATGAGAAATCATTTTCACAGATGAACTGGCACCACAGTATCTTGACCGACTTTATGGTAGACGCCATTAGACAATTTTTCACCTTCCAGGAGTCAATAGCATTATCCCATGCAGTTCTCTTGAAATACGTGTGAGCCAGCAAGCGACCTTGAGAACAGGAGGGCGTGACTTCTATTCATGGAAAGTTTGGTCATGTAGAAAATTACCATGGGCCAAGCGCTGGATTAATTCAGCTGTTGTCTTCTGTTAACGTAGATTTCCATGGAGGTAAAATTGTACGTGGATCAGTGACTGGCACCTGTACATTGTTACTGTCGGTAGACATGATGGCTATAACATATGAATCACAGATGCTCACAATTCTCAGACAAATTGTATATTTCCTGCCGGAATGGTCACAGAATGGCCATGGTAGCCTCAACCACGGCTCTTACCTATCAACCAGCTATGTGAGACCTTAGCTTTACATCTCATTATCTGTCAGTTCTTATGCTAGAAAAAAAAGGTAAGGATTTATGATTCTCATAGTTTTTGTTCTGTTGTCCTTTTGTTGATATGGGACAAATAATGTTTTTTGAACAAATTATTATTAATGTGTTTCGTTATATAGGTTGTGGTGAACCATGGCATTTCTTGCTGCATTAGAAAGTGGCATGAGCCACGACCTCACGTACTACTGTGCACTTCAGCAACAGCATAAAAAGGCGAGGCTGCTGCAGAGGCAGCCAGAGGAAACTAGGGCAGCTGAGGCACTCTTTCATCAATATGGATGAAGAGAAGGAGCAACAAGCTACAACCCTTATCTGCCCCATTCAGAGAGAGAAGGAGGGAGAGAAAGTGAAAGATAGAAAAGAGGTACATTAATATTCTCAGATGGCAAGCCTTCTGTGGTCTGGATGTATTTTTTTTTATGGGTTGGGTTCAATGTTCAGCATTAAATCTATCATCCTGTGTGACATTTTGCAGACTGCCGAATGCTGAATTGACATATGTAATCAGCTTTCCCCCAGATGTTCAGCAAAATGTGGAAGGTGCTGGAACCTGAGCTGTCCTTAGCATAAGAAGAAGAAACAGAAAGAAACCAGGAGGACTTGGAAGAAGTACTTGAAATAATTTGTTTGCTCTCCATTTAATTTGACTGGAAACCTTTTGACCTGTTGTACAGATGAATCTGGTTTCTTATGCAAATGAAAATCAATTATGTCCCAGAGAAGGAGGAAGTACATCTAATTAGAGATAGAGAGATAGATAGAGTAGGAGAGAGAAAGAAAGATGGGAATAGAGAGAGTGAGCAAGAGAGAAAAAGCTTTAATGGAGCTTCCTTTTAACAAACCTTTGATGGTTATGGGAACTAAAAGATAGAGTGAATGTTTACACTTTAAGTGGAGCTTATTAAATATAAGTAGGAAAGTTCTGGTGTTCTTCACAGAACTCTGAATGCTCACTAACAAGCAGGATAATTAAAGAATGCAGCATTTCCCAGACAATACAAAAAAACCTTTCATCTCTTGCAGAGGCTCACACACACACGCGCACACACACACGCACGCGCGCACACACACGCACACACACACACACACACACACACACACACACACACACACACACACAATACGCACAGCACTATATCTCCAGATGTGTGGATTTCTGTTACATTAGAGTGAATTTATATTTTATGGATGTTTATGCATAAGGATGTAAAAAATAACACCACTCCATGCTTTTGCTTGCCATATGATGGACAAAAAAACCTTAAGAATGAATTATGAAAGATAAAGAGTGGGGAAGAGTGAAGGAGAGTTAAAGAGAGAGAGAGAGAGGAAGAGTGTCTCCCAGGTGGGTTTTGAGTTTCCCTTCTGAGCCGGATGAAGAGAGTCATCCGGAAGAGTGAAACCACAGCAGCAGTAAAGTGAACCGGGTACCTGGAGAAATATAGAGATAGAAGAAAAGGGAGATGCTGAGGGGAAATAGAGTGATCCCTCCCCTTTCTTTCCTTTCATTATAAGTTCCATTCAAATAGTTCAAATGAGATGCACTGAGAGATGCAGAGATAGTGTTGTTCAGACCCCTCCTTTACCCCACTGCATCAATCTGTGTAGATGCAACTCAAGCTAAGACACAACAGCAGGCCCATCCATCGCCTGAGGAGGACAGAGGGGAGGGTAACCATGGTAACTACTGTCCCGGGGCATTGACCAGATGCTTGAGTGAAAGATGAGGATTTATTTCCTTTTTATTTGTGGGAAGGGGGTCAGGGGTGGGGGACATTACACACAACCTGTAACATTTCACTTGTTGAGGACAGAGAGTACAGACTTATTCATTTAGGATTTTTTTCACTATTGTCAATCACTCTGTGCATGTTTGTGTGTGTGTGTGTGTTTCTGTGTGTGTGTTTCTGTGTGTGTGTGTGTGTGTGTGTACAGCCATGGAAAAAATTAAGAGACCACTTACAATATGAATACCAATTAAAAGTGGTCTCTTAATTTTCCCATGGCCGTATAAGTATGTATTATAACCACTTGACTGGTCTGTGGCAAGACAGCCTCATGCACAGCAAGCTGCAATGCTCTGTGTACTCTGACACCTCTCTATTATAGGCAGTATAATATAACAGTTTCAGTGGTTTGTGCTACTCTAGCTCTTCTGTGGGATCAGACTAGACATATTAGCCTTCGCCTCACACATGCATCAATGAGCCTTAAGCTCACAGGACACTCTCACTAGTTCACTGGTTGTCCTTCCTTTGAATACCCTTAGGTAGGTACTTACCACTGCATGCCATAGATAACTTTTTGGAGGTGAATAAATCTATCCATTTAGCCATCACAATGTGGCCCTTTTCAAATTCACTCTCATCCTTACACTTGCTCATTTTTCCTGCTTCCAACATATCAACTTCAAGAACTAGCTGTTCAGTTTCTGATAATTGGTAAAATTAGTAAAAAATAATGAAATGCACTTGATTAACTAAATATACATAAAATACAGTATTAAAGCAGCTTCCTGGCAATTTATAAAACGTTTTTGCAAAAACTGTAGAAACCTTTAAGATTTCCTGAAAGCAAATGAAAGTAATTTGCAAACAGTAGTAAGAACTTCAGACCCTCTTGGTGCACATAGGTGAGCTCGGTCATGCAAGGAACAGGAACTACAAAAAAACCAGCTGCACCAAAGTTGTAGTTCCTCCTGATGGCTCCATTAGGACTCATATGCTATGCCACCAAATGTTACTGACCATCCAGAAAATTACTGGACCCAGAGTGCACTGAAGAGCCAGTTATGTATGAAAGTGAAATATCATGGTTTAGGTCACCTGCAGTACATAGGTATCACAAAGCTATGTAAGATGGGTGGGAACATTACCAACACACTATTGTTTCCAATAATGTTGCAAACCTACAGGTGGCTCAAATCTTTCACCATAGGGCTGATAACAGACTGTTTTTTGACCATTTGATGAACAAGCTGCCCTCTAAAATAGCTTACTTGTGTATTAAAATAGATTATTATGGTTATTAAGCGGCTTGGGCTTCAAGAATTTTTAATAGCACTTTTTTATTATTTGTAATTTGAACATCTTGAAGGTGTCTGATTCTGTTAATATAATTATTCATCATGACGAGCACCTGGGAGTCTGGTACCATCATGGCCATATTTGCAGAGGCACTATTGGCCTTGAGTGATGATTTTAATTATTCAATATGATGATATATTTGCTAAAATATTATATATTTAGTTATAAACAAGGCCATTTAATTATTTTTGTGTAATAAATATAGTCTTGAAAGTGAAATTAAGTCTTTGCGACAAGACATTTGTCCAGGCAAAAACGTGAATATTTATATTTAAGAAGCTAATTTTAAATGTTCAGTTGTGACCAAGACAATATTTATTCATTCATTCATTCATTTTCTGAACCGCTTAGTCCTAATTAGGGTCGCGGGGAGGCTGGCGCCCATCTCAGCCGACTCTGGGCGAGGGCGGGGTACACCCTGG